>BHDV01015255.1:77707-105271 GCA_005406045.1 Adoxophyes honmai
TTTTTTTTTTTTTTTTTTTTTTTATTAATATTATTATCTATAGCGTTGTATCTCTCAACAGGGCCCATAATTACTACCATTTTTCTAAGTGACTTTGTCAGTGTAATCTCCTTGAGTCATTCAACAAAATATCAACACATAAAAAATATAGATTTTACGCTATTTGAGATATTATGTTATTTTCTAAAGATGATTACTCTGATCTTTTCTTTCATCTGGCACAAAACAAAGAATTTTTAATATTTAAATTGATGTGATTTCCAGTCAAAGCAAACAATGTTAAGTAAAATCTTTATGCATTGAAATTCATGTCTTCCTAGTAAAATTTTCTACTTCGAATACTGATGGTACTAAACCCTTCGTGTTTCATTCAGTTTTTGAACACCCTGTATATCTGTAGTTATGTATAAGAAATCTTTTCTACCGGTGCCCCTAACTGCCCGTTTCCTGACAATATGCTGTCATCTCTGTCCACCCCTGAGATACCAGAATCACCCATAAACATGCCGGCGTGCAGGGGTGAAGGGTGATTTGAAATTCATAAGTTTTTTTATAGATGGTACTTACTATAAAATTTGATGTATGTAGGTAGTACGAAACTGTCTAGGTTATTTGATTGTAAAATGGATGTTATGTCAGGATCGCAGCAAGTCTAATATAGTAAGCTCTGCCTACCGCTGTGGGAAAGAGGCTTAACTGTACACATTTATTCGTTACAGAAAATTATAACCCTCTATGACTTTAAATAAATCCAACATAATTCTACAAAATTACAATTCTCGGCAAAATTACTCTCTAATTCGCAACTACAATAAAAATTAGCAAGTTTTAATCCCTCAGTTAATAGTTTAATCACTTCTGAAATTGTGGCGATTACCAAGATGGCGGCCATTAGTGTGACGTCATCACATCACGGGCTGTCATTGTAGGCTTAGAAGAACTTAACAGAGCTATGAGCTAATAGAGGGCGCTTTTGTAAAAATTAGATTAAACCACGATGTAGTCGGAATGGTATTTTATGTATTGTGTTATATTTTTAATAATTATAGCTGTGCCCGCGACTCCGTCCGCGTGGATTAGTGACTAATTTCCCACGTTTTTTCCACATTTTCCAATATTTCTTCGCTCCTATTAGTCGCAGCGTGATGTTATACAGCCTAAAGCCTTCCTCGATAAATGATATATCCAACACAAAAAGATTTTTTCAATTCGAACCAGTTGTTACTGAGATTAGCGCGTTCAAACAAACAAACAAACAAACAAACATACAAACAAACAAACAAGCTCTTCAGCTTTATAATATTAGTATAGATTTAAAATCAATAAAGCGTAAGGTAAACGTCCCTGTGCTGGACACTGACACAATGCTTGGCATTTGCAACCTTATATCATAGTAAGACAGGTGACAGATGGGTGCCATCTATTGGGCGTTGAGGCGTCGAGCATTGGTACTTTTACCTTAACGCTTGAACGAACGAAGTGCTAAACATGAAAACATCTGAAAAACTTTGTCTAAGTTTCGTGTGCTCTGCCTACCCCATTAAGGAACAAAGTCGTGATGCTTGTACTATCGAACCAACTGATTCCTGACCCACCGCAGAACGTTGTCACAATAAACGTGATACACATTTCCTTTGTCAATCAACGCAATGTCACTATGACGTTCACTGTGAATAGGTTCTATGGTGGGTGAGTAATCAATTGGTTTGATGGTACATTATGTTCATGTGTAAGAATTACCCATTATTTTGTGAAATTTTGTTTGAAAGTTAGAGGTCCGTGGGGTGTCGCATTTAAAGCAATTCTAGCAATAAAATTCTTCATTTCTTCCGTGGATGTCGTATGAGGAATTCAGGGAAATGGATTCAGGTATATTTTGAGGACAGGTCTACCAACCTATTAGGTATACCTCTTTTATCTAAATAAAATTAAATTAAAACATAAGTTTTATTCTAAAAGAGTCTTCGAATCGTGAAATAGTCACAATTTCTCTCTACACAACTTTTTCTCTCTCTACCCCGTGTGTCAAGCGTGATACATACCCAACTTAAAAGTAATTATAACTTCACTACAATCCTAGAAGTCCAATTTAAATCAGTTTCCCAAGTCCAAACGGGAAACTGGCAACTCCGAACCGAATTAAAGCGGACTTGTCAAAAACTCCCCAAACCCCGATATCGCAGCATGTGAAAAAAGAATCCCCCATTGTGAGGGGTAATCCGACCATTGAAACTTTTAACTCTCTAGCACTCGATTATGCCTTTGTTTTAATGAAAAACGTTTGAAAAGTTCGCACATTTCCCGATTTTCGGTTGGCGACTGTTAAAGAGAGTAAGGCGGAAAATAAGTCAGCGGATTCGCTTTATTTTTTACCGAATTTCCTTAAGTATAAATTTAATAAAGCTATCATTGCCAAAGCATTGCAAGCCACAAAAAAATCGTGTGGTGTCGATCTTAGAACGTAAAGGACAGAACCTATAGAGTACTAATGTCATTGACTTTGTTCGAAGACGATTCCGCCACAGCACGGTGGCGTTCGCTGTGCTCTTATTGGCCGGCCCAAGATCGCGCGTAACTCAGTGGCATTTTCCTCTATGGTTATTTGCTCTTTACAGTTTCTGTGACAGTTTGTAAGTTGAAATAAACTGACGGTTTGCGGAACTGGGTGGCCATCATTGTTTCTCTAGTTGGTCTGTTCTCTATGGTTTAGAATCACAACTCTAGTTTAGTAGGTGGCATAAGAGGCGACTAAATAAAATGAGTATGTTCAGGCAACATTTATGCTAGTAGTGACCATGGTCATTGCCTTAGTCAAGTAGGTACATACTAGTAGTGAAATGGCCATAAGGCCGTTTTAGACTAGGCTAGCAACCTGTCACTGTTATACCTTTAAGTTAAACTTAAGAATACGATCAAAGTGGCTACGAGACTGCAGTGCTGTTTTGACTACGCAACATCTCGTGTCCTCTGCCTACCCCATCTATATCTATATCTATACTTTTATACTGATATTATAAAGAGGAAAGATTTGTTTGTATTTTTGTATGTTTGTAGTGAATAGGCTCAAAAAGTACTGGGCCGATTTAAATAAAAATTTCATTATTAGAATGCTACGTTCTTCCGAATTGACATAGGCTACGTTTTATTAAAAAAAACATAGAGATCCTTGGTAATCGTCAATAATGTAACCAAGGGTGTAAAGATCCGTAATATTTTAGTATCAGTATTGCACCCGTGCGAAGCTGGGGCGGGTCGCTAGTTTAGTAATAAAGTCGTGATGTTGTTACATAAAAATGTCTAAGATAACCCATCATTTTTAAACCAAACGGCTACCCGTTTCCCCATCACACAAACAACCCCATCTTGGAAATAAATTTGTTTGGAAACAAGCTTCCCAAATTGGGAACATAATAATTACCACAGACACAAGGTCACCCTAATTCGCTACCCTACGCTGCAAATGAAGATAGATCGTCCACATTAATTCGAGAAATACTAAACAAAGTAATTAGCGGGCGGAATCGATGTGCCGTCAGCAAAAATACCTACAATCTCAAATACACCGTAATATTCATGATTTAATATCCATTTTGCGGTTAGCTAGTGTAAGGGATGGTTTTTAAATGTTAATGTCTAATTTGTTCCATGTGGTGTCGGGTTTGAAATAACAACTCTCCATTTCTTCCATGGATGTCGTAAGAGGCGATTAAGGAAATAGGTTAAAGTAGTAAGAACGAGTAAAAAAACACTGTTAAGAGGATAGGAGTCGCACCACTTCTCCATACAAACGTAGTCCCCTGTTTTCTCCGTGAATAATGACATTAGAGCAAAAAAATTTTTTACATTATATTTGTATCTGTTGTGGCTATGCCCCTACGATTTGCTTTTATCGATATTCTAAATAAAAAAATAAATAAATAGAAAATCGATAAAAGCAAATCGTAGGGGCATAGCCCTAACAGATACAAATTTAATGAAAAAAAGAAAAATTTTTGCTCTAATGTCATTATTCACGGAGAAAACAGGGGACTACGTTTGTATGGAGAAGTGGCGCGACTCCTATCCTCTTAAGGTAGTAAGAACGAGTATAAAAACACTGTTAAACTTATTCGTAACACTAAATTGATTTTGCCTTCCCACGACTCATCAGAAGTTATAACACCGTCACATCACTACAAAAATCACCCACTCCAGTTCCGAACTTAGTCCGCGTTCATTATCAAAACCAATTAAATTTTGCTGGAAAAATTCCACGCCACATTCTAAATTCAGCTGGCATAAAACGCAGGCAACACGTCAGCCGCACGTGCGGTTTCCGGGCGTGTCGGCGTTGCGCGAGACCGCAGTAAATGCATTGATGAGGTCAGGTGTGACGTGAAGGACAGCCAGATGAGAAACATACATACATACAATCCGCCAAGCTTAGCCTTTATGTAAAAATCTAATTAAACCACGGTGTAGCCCAGGGGTTCCCAGCCTTTTCTTGGTCAGGGACCATTTTAATATTAGTCTTGTTACCAGGGACCACAATGTAGATATAAAACAAACTGTAATAACCAAACTGCAACTTTAATTAAAAAATATAATGAAATTGTTTTTTTATACCAAAATAACTCAAGTGAATTCGATTCAATAGCAGCATTGCAGTTTGTATATTTTTGCAAATTAATGAGTTGTTCCTGGATTTATTCTGTAACATGACTTAAATTGTTTTTTTTTAATTGATTGGTGGACCATATTTTGAGTTTCGCGGACCACGGGTGGTCCACGGACCACTGGTTGGGAACCTCTGGTGTAGTCGGAATGGTATTATACCTAATACAATACATAGTATGTATTTAGTGGTAATTGTGTTACATACATACAATCACGCCTATGAGGTAGGTAGAGTACACGAAACGTGACAGAAAAAACCATGATTACAATTATTCCACGCTTCGCATTCACTTCTGGCATAATTTAGGTTCGAAACACAGATTGGAGAGGTATAACAGTGACAGGTTACTAGCATGTCGCCTAAAATATACGTTAACCTGTTTCTGTAGTCGCCTCTTACGACATCCACGGAAGAATTGGAGAGGTGTTATTCTATCCCGACTCCACACGGAACCGGTTTTTTATTTATTTGAAATTTATCTACTTTACTCTCCTTAGCTGATACAAATATTAACTTGCTAGTAAACATTGATACAGCATTACTTTTTTACTAATTAATACATACATACATACAGTCACGCCTCTTTCCCACAGGGGTAGGCAGAGAGCACTTTGCTCCACTTGCTACGATCCTGGCATACTTACATACATATTACATACATATTCTCACGCCTGTATTCCCGTGAGGGGTAGGCAGAGCACATGAATTCAAAAATCCAGTGCCACGTTTAGCATACTCAGGGTAACCAGATAGTCAAACGTGATATTGCAGTGACAGGTTGCTAGCCCATCGCCCACAATACACTAACCCTTTCCCAGAGTCGACTCTTACGACACCCACGGGAAGAAAGGGGGAGGTGCTATTCTAACCCGGCACCACACGGGTCATACTTCTTTTGCTTCATCCACGTTCATTAGTCTCTTCATACTTGCTCGTCGATTTCGGGTACTCTTGACCTGACCTGTTTCTAAAACGTCCGCGATTTGGTCACGGAACGTCCGTCTAGGTCTTCCCCTCCCAACACACCCATTCACACTTCCCGTATAAATCTGTTTACTCAATCTTCTTTCATCCATCCTCTCTACATGACCAAACCAGCTAAGCATACTTTTTTCAATCCTTGTCACTATGCCTACTTTCACACCAGCTTGTTTCCTTATCACACTATTTCTAATTCTGTCTTTCATTGATACACCTTCCATACTTCTGAACGCTCTCATTTCTACCGCATTTATTCTACTTTTATTACTAATTAATACAGTTCGATAATTTTGTTCAACCGTTTATTCTAAAAACTCCCCACAAATTATTATGGCGTGAGTTAGAACTGTTAGTTTCTGTCATTGTGGAACCACGTATAAGTCGAAGTTTTGCGCAGTGCGTCCGGAGACAACTTGTAATGTACCTGACACAAATATAGAGTCTGGGGTCTTAGCACGCTAGCAACAATTATTCGTGAATCTGCACAATATTCTTCGCAGCCGTCTTTGAAAATTGTGCAGAAGTGCGAATGGAAGACAATAATGGCCTAGGTGTCGATTACATCTCCGAATCTCCGAATTAAATGCAAAAATCATTTGGGGTCTCTTTCTCATATGCGTGGCTAGAGCAAGACTTTTTATCAGTGATTTAACTTAGCGTGCTATTAATGGCAGAATTTTAATTTGGAGTATTAAAATATACCATTTGCACCTGTATCTACCTTTGTGTGGTGTCAAGTTAGAATAGTAGGTACCTCACCATTATTTCTTCCAAGGATGTTGTAAGTGGCCACTAAGGTAATACAGGGTGGAAAAATCGAGTGCCACATGGATGGCAACAACCTTAAATATTGTAAACAGCACATTTTGCGTAAAGGAGACTTTCCTTTATTTTTAAAACCGGCCAAGTGCGAGTCGGACTCCCGCACTGAGGGTTCCGTACAAACCGATTACAACGCCATCTAGTGACAGATTTTCAAACTAATGATAAATTTTAACTTTATTTAATAAAAAAAAAACTACTTGATAGATTTTGTTCAAACCAATTTTCGTTGATAGTTTTTATGGTAATGTACATTATATATTTTTTTTACATTTATCACTTTTTTATGCCAGAAGATGGCGCAAGCGGATTGGTTTCACCTCGCAGCACAAGGGTTATTAATGGTTCTCCTCAAATCAAATATTTAGGTATTACTCTCGACGAAAACCTAAATTTCAAAAAACACATCGAATCTCTCTCCGCCAGAGTTAGGAAAATGGTATATATGATGAAACTCTTACGGAACTCGGCGGGAAGGGGTTTATTGAAACTAGTGTATACCTCCATGTGTGAGTCAGTTCTGTCCTACTGCATAAGCGTCTGGGGAGGTGCGGCTGCTTCTGCTCTGCTGCCCCTGGAAAGAGCCCAGCGCTATCTCCTGAAGGTAATGCTGGGAAGACCCCGAACCTTCTCCACGTCTGCTCTTTACAGGGAGGCGGGTGTACTAAGCGTTCGCAAGCTAATGATTCTAAGGGTTGTCACACAGGTCCATCGCAGAACATTTTATTCCAAAAAATATGAAGATTTAATACAAAAAAGAGTTTTCAGAATTCCTACCCCTCGAATAAAAACCGCGTTTTCGAAGAGACTTCCGACTTTCTTGCATCCTTTTCTTTACAATTCCGTGTTAAAATTTTGCGACATATCCCTTAAGCACCCGCGTGAAGCCAAAGTCATGACTGTTAACTGGTTGAGTGGTTTGGGCTACGGAGACACCGAGAGTTTGCTCAGAGTAGCTGTCTAGTCAAACCACACACATTCTCACACACACACACACACACACACACACACAAGCACAAACATACATCTGATTCAGTTAACCTTCAGACCTTAATTATTTTGTATTTTTCTTTCCTAATTTTAATTTAATTTAATTTAATTTGGTAAATACAACCATTTATCTGTTTGCACATCGAATCCGGTCGCCACGTGACAGGCATAGCCTAGTGTGGGACCACCAGGAATTTTGTCATATTTTTGTACATGTCTTCGTTGTAATAAACAATTTTTATTTTATTTTATTTATTTTATTTATTTTATTTTAGAAGTTAGAGGGGGGGGGACACAACTTTTTCAACTTTGGAAGCGTCTGTCGCGCAAACTATTCACTTTAGAAAAGTATGATGTTAGAAACCTCAATATCATTTTCAAAGAGCTATCCATAGATACCCCACACGTATGGGTTTGATGAAAAAAAAAAATTTTGACTTTCAGTTCCATGTATGGGGAACCCTAAAAAATTATTGCTTTTTTTTTAATTTTGTGTCATAATCTTAATGCGGTTCACAGAACACATCTACTCACCAAGTTTTATTAGTATAGTTCTCATAGGTGTGACATACGGACGGACGGACAGACAGACGGACAGACGGACAGACATGACGAATCTATAAGGGTTCCGTTTTTTTGCCATTTGGCTACGGCACCCTAAAAACAATGAATTCTGCATTTAAGGATTTTTGAAAAATCGCTTGCCTCAGTCGGGACCTCGGGACTCGAACCGGTCAAATGTGACAAAAAATAACGTGCTGTATTTTATGATGCAAATTGAAAGGGTTACTGAAAAGGATCATTTTTCTCTAAATAATAAATACAATCAGAATAACGAAAGGCCACGAAAAGTAACAATTTTTTTTTTAATTTTATTTCACACGTCACGTGAAATGCACCGCAATTAAGTAGTAATCCATGGAATCCCTTTTTTTTCGAATTGTGTTCATTCCATTTTAAAATATTTTACGTATTACTCTACTATTTTACGTAGTTTAATCGACATCGCGACTTGCAAGTGCTTTCACATTATAAACGACTGACGATTATTTTGTGTGTTTTAATTTTTAGTTTAAAGTTTTCATGGCCTTCCGTTATCCTGATAGTATTTGTTATTTAGAGAAAAATGAACCTTGTCAGTAACCCTTTCAATCTGCATCATAAAATACGGCACGTAATTTTTTGTCACATTTGCCCGGTTCGAGTCCCGACTGAGGCAAGTGATTTTTCATAAATCCTTAAATGCAGAATTTATTGTTTTTAAAAATAAAGGAAAGTCTCCCTTACACAAAATGTGCTATTTACAATATTTAAGGTAGTTGCCATCCATGTGGCATTCGATTTTTCCACCCTGTATATGTTTAGGAATGTAACTACAGGCTAGAAACCTAAAATTATGCCAGAAGTTAATATAAAGCGTGTAACAGTCGTAATTATGTCAGTATCGCGTCTGTATTTAAAACCATACTAATGACTAACCAAATCACTACTCGTTTCCAATTAATTGGTGATTAGGGGTCAATAAAATATAACTAAATATAGCCACACCGTAAAACCGAACCAAAACATTAAATACCAATTCTGTAGCTAATAAATGCTCAACTGATGTCATAATCACTGCAAAACATAATCATGGCTCTCTATTATTTTGAACCGTATTATAAAATCCGTAAAACTCATAATTGTGCTACTAAAAGGCCGACTGTTGATTGTTAGGTTTTAAACGTTATTTTAAGGGTGGTATGGTTGAGTTTGGCAGAGATAATGCTTAAATGAATTTAAAGTGCATTCTGGTTAGTGAGTTTGACACTGCAGCTGCCGGATGCAATGCGTTTATAACGTAGTCTAGGAGCTGTGTTTACATAATTCCTAGTGATATACGAATACAAAATATTATTTTTTAGTAGATGAAGTCCGCAATTCTATGCTACGCGATAATACAAATCCTAGTAAGTAAAGTTATCTATAAAGAAAAATATGGGTGGTGGTCTCTGTGTGATGTCGTTATAGGTTACTAAGGAAATAGTTCAAGGTACTGTCACTATTGGGAACTTCACACACAACGTTGAATTACTTCGTCGCTGTGTGTAGGTTTCCTCACGATGTTTTCCTTCACCGAATAGCTCGTGATAAATATCAAATTTGATATCGCACATAAATTCCAAAAAATTCAGAGGTGCGAGCCCGGGGTTTGAACCCACGACCCTCTGCTTGAAAGTTCGAACCACTGGGCTATCACGGCTTATATCCGCACTGGGCCCGTGTGGGAACTATCGCCCAAGCCCTCTCATACTGAGAGGAGGCCTGTGCCCTGCAGTGGGACGTATATAGGCTGACGATGAAGATGATGATGATGACTGTCACTATTATACCTAACTCATAACCTAAAAAAAATTGCTAGAAGTGGCCACCAAACGTGAAATGATCGTGGTTTGTCCATGTGGCATTTTGTATGCTCTGCCTACCCTATTTGGGAATACAGGCGTGATTCATGTTCCCTCACGTTGTTTTTTCTACACAGACCACACAGGCTTCACATGAATCCTACGCAGACGGATTGCGCACAACAGCTAAACACATTAGAAACTACACTTTAGAAAGGAACAGAAAAACACATTTATAAAGTTACTAGCTTTCCGCCCGCGGCTTCGCCCGCGTGGAACTCGGTTATATTGCGGTATAAAGCAAAACTATAAGAAAACTTCTCGTTTCAAACGACACACAGCGCCATCGATCTATCATCGATTGATATCGATCTATCAGGCAAACTATATTTTTGTTTTCCATAGGGAACATCATTTTTATCCGGGATAAAAAGTACTCTATTATTTAATCCGGACTTCTGTCTTTATGTCTGCAAAATTTCAAAGCAATCGGTTCAGTAGTTACGGCGTGAAAGCGGAACAAACAAACAAACAAACAAACTCACTTTCTGACTTATAATATTAGTAAGGATAAAAAAATATTTCATAAGCACTGACGTATAATTAGAAAATGTGGTTCTACTTTTCTATAACACGTTTTTAATTTAACGTTTCAACTTATAAGGAATGGTTTTTCTGAAGTCCCTCGAATAAAACCATGTCAAGAGGTTTACGCCTCACAGCTGTGCTTCGTTTTCCTTTCATACAACCGTATTTACTTTTGGAGTATTAAAAACTGGTTGGATACAGTTATGTTTCTAGGGTTCCGTACCCAAACGTGAAAATGGGACTCTATTACTAAAACTCTGCTGATCGTCCGCCCGTCTATCACCAAGTTGTATCTTATGAAGCGTTTTTTTGTAATTATTGACGACGACCTTATTTTGTGTGATTTTGGATTGTAACGTGGAAACGTAGAATGTTTTTTCTATGTAACATTTCGCATGATTTTGTTACCCCATTCGGGACTAAAGGTGTGAGGTGTAAATGGAATAAATAAAAAAATTACTTTCACAAAAATGTGGAAACCCCAATTCTTACAACAATAAATCCACATTTTACAAAAAAACTGACAAACTTTAACCCCAGCTCTCTGCCTATATTTCACTGAATCCCGTGAAAACTCATGTTTTCCGGTATTAAAATCTAATTCCCAATTAACGTCTATTATTTAGCCTGAAACGCTCGGGGCGCGGTTTTATCGCGTGTTGGAATTAAGCCATTATTAAACTACCGTGTTGATTTGATGTTCCCATTATTGTATGCATTAAGTTTAGCGCTTATTTACGTTAATTTTATTAATGTTCTGTACTTCACCATGTTTATTAAATCCTGTTGAAAATTTTTCGGATAACTCACGTTTAATAAATCGAGTTTAGCTCGACATGTTTCGAGCTAATTCGTAGCCCTTCATCTAGGAGCCGCGGCGGCTGATACTGCCAAACGAGCACTGCGCGCCACCGGTCTCTTCGCGCGACAGTTCGCGTCGAGCTAAACTCGATTTATTAAACGTGAGTTATCCGAAAAATTTCAACATGAGTGAGTCACGGTAGTTAAATGTTCAATGTTTATTAAACCTTCTTTTTTTGTCGGTATCAATAATGAATTTCCTCTCTGCCTCTCAAAGGTTGGCTGTAAGAGATCCCTTCAGGGATAAGTCTGCCTTTTTACTTTGCCGTTTTCATTTGTATAATATGTTTTATTTATTTGGTGTTATTTCCTTTTGTACAATAAAGTTTTAACTTAACTTACTCTTACGTTCAATAATGTATTGATATTGTTGTGCCTTGCGTGGTGTCGAGTTTAGAATTTGTGGATATCGTGAGATGCGACTAAGGAAATAGGTTTAGGTATGCTTTGGGGGACAGGCCAGCAACCTGTCACTATATCTCTTTCACATGCTTAAACGTCACGCCCTGTTCCCTGCGGAGGCAGAGACAACAGAGCGTTATTCGCTTCATTCTGGCATAGTTCTTTCGCTTCACGCGCATTCATCTCTCTCGTAAATCACGCTCGACGGTTTCAGGTACTTCTTAATTGGCCTCTTTTTAGAACCTCGCCAATCTCGTTTATACATTCTATGTATACTTACGATATCTTTTCTATCAATGTTTAAGCCTAAAATCATGTACACGCGAAATATTTGACTTATTCCATTTATTAATATATGACTTGGGACATTTATATCGTTAGGAACACATCTGCAATCTGTCTGCCTTTGCGGGTAACTATAAGTGTTAGTTATCGTTTACCATCGGGTGACATAATTTTTTCCTCGGGAGCCTTTCTCTGGTATAAAAAAATGTTAAACAGGGTGCGGGGTAGTGAAAAATGTGACAAGAGCCAAGTCTAAGTAAACGGTACGCGAGTAAACAACTCTAAGGCGATTTGTATTTGCATAGTTATAGAGACGCGCAGCTGACGGGTTCACACTTTGCACTCAGGGACTTGCCTTTTTATGGGGAAAAAGTTGGGGGAAGTGTTTCCGAAAATGTACGAAGGACACTTTGTTTAGTGGAGATTTTCCGTTTCCGTGGCGGTTTTGAGAACCGGTTAAGTAGGTTTTAAATATTTTTTTGTTAAATAATCGACAGTTTTTATCTTTAGGAATATTTTTATTTAAGGAGTTGAGTTGGGTGTCCCTCGCGATCCCTAACATCGTTTGTCCTAAAATCACTTGTCCGAACCGTTTTGTCCTATTGGGCATTACCCCTAACGATCAAATTGTCATAACAGTTATTTTCCATAATGTAATTATTGCCCTAAAACTCATTTGCCCTCATCATTTTTACCATAATTATTAATATCCCTAATGTTTTTTTGCATATTCCTCGAAATCCCTTATAACGTTTCACCTAATGTCGTTTATCCTAAGTGTTGTTGCCTTAATATTTCATTAAAATAACTATAGCCTTTGCGTTTATTTTCAAATTCACAGATTTTTTGAGAAGACAGATTTGATATCTTTTCTTGGTGTATTTAATTGTGCCGTCAATTAAGATTAAAATAGCCTTCTTATCATTATATTCTCGTCATTCTTTCTCAAATTTACAGAAAATAGTGATTATAACTACTAAACCAAATAAGGTGAAGGAATGTTGTGCTATGGTTTGAGCTTGTGGAGACAATGAATAAAAGAAGATTTTGTAAGCTTTACAGAGGAAGTGTGTTTGGCAAGTCGAGCGAGGACTCTCTAGAAAGACGTTTTATCGATGATTTTTTGAAGAGAAGCCGAATTAAAAGTACCAAAACGAAGTAGATGACGCAAGAGCAGTATGTCAGAATAAAAGCATAATGGTGCTCTGTTGTCTCTGCCGACCCTACAGAGAATAGGACTGATATTTATGTATGTATGTAACTTAAGTTAAACCTTTATTGTACAATGTCAAGCGTCATAAAACTCAATAATTGGCTGTTACACGCCTTCTACCTAAAAATGTGAAGAAATTCTTGAATTTTAAATTACCATACATCTGGAGCTGTTTGCGACAACAATAACAATGCATCAAGTGCGGCGGCGGAGCAAGCACTGCAGGACAATTTAAAGTGTACAAATGGCTAGAAAATTAGGTTTAGATATTTTAAGGGTACCTATGTAATTAATAGCCTAAGAATCAATAACAAACTTAAATTATTTGAGTACTAGCGACCCGTTCCGGCTTTAGACGGGTGAAGTGCTGATTTTGATATAACTACTAGAGAGTTAAGAGTTACGACATTAGAACAGAAACCTTTGAAATTATCGATGTCTCTCTTCTAAATATATTATGCATTTATTATCGATCAAAGACCGATGCGAAGTTTTAAAGATCTTATAGGAACATAGGGGCAGAGAGTGAGATACATGCATACATCACGCCTGTATTCCCAAATAGCAACGGGGACATAAAACGTTTGTTTTACGTTTCGTGGCTATTTCTAGCATATTTTTTAGGTTATGAGTTGGCTGGAATAAAAGTGACAGGTTGAAAGACTGTCGTCTAAAATATGCCATAACTTACCTTTTTTCTTACGAAATCCACAAAAAAGAGAGTTTTTATTCTAAGCCCAACACCACACGACAAACCAACTATTTTAAAAACAAAACCTCCCACAAAAGTTACGTTACATAGCTCATCAACTATACAATAAATGGGTGCAGTAAAACAAAACACTATTGTTCTAGCTAATTTATTTCAATTATTCCAACTAGCGCGCATTGTCAGCAAACTCCAGTTTCAGTAATAGTTTAACTGAAACGTACACACCTCGGCAAAAACCCGCCATTTTGCTGTGAACTTTCAAACCGCAATAAACCAGGCGTACACAATAAAACATACATGGCCCGAAGTGTACATTGAAAGTTTTCTCCTCGTTTTACGCGCCATAACGTTGCGTTACACTGGCGAGCGTAAAAAGTGCATTATAAACTAGGTTCTATGAGGAGTTTGTGCCCGTTTTGATATAGTTTTGTTGCGCTTGAAGTTTGTTTAGTTTGGATTGTGTGTGGGCTGTTTTGATTGTTATTGTCTGGGGGATATATCTAACGTTTTATTTTTGTTTTATTATGAGAATTATTCTAGACCGGTAGTTCTTAACCTTTTTGCGTGGCGACCCAAAATTCAATAATATTAGAAGCCCGCGACCCAATCAAACATTAAAAACAAATGAAATGCAGTGATTGCGGTTTGTTTTTCAAAAAGTCCCGCGGGTCCTGCGACCCATCTCGATATGGCCTGCGACCCAAATTTGGGTCGTGACCCGAGGTTAAGAAACGATGTTCTAGACTATGGCTGTTATATTGATTGATTATGATTATTACACTCTTCGCAGCCAGTTTTACAATAATTTTAAGTTTGGAAAAAGATGGAAGAGGTAGTATAATAGTGACAGGTTGCTAGCATGTCACCCAAAGAATACCTAAACCCATTCTTAGCCGCCTTTTATTTGACATCCACGGGGAAATATACCTAGAGGTGTTATTCTATCCCGATACCACACAGGACAAACCAAACAAAACAATTTACAGGATTACAACATCATATACAACGGTAAACTTATCCTCGAGGGGATCTCTGCCAGTTAACCTTCGGGCGATTGACAGGATACTGTAAACGAGTAGATATACAAAAAAAAGAAAAAGTTTAGGAGAGAGACATTTTAGGCAAACGCTTAATTTAACGAAAACGCTTGTTAGGTGCACCGCAGACGACAGACTTTTCGTGCGATCGACTCTGCGGTGCACAAAAAGTCTGCGTGGATTTTATGCATTGAGCGCCGGACTTTTTGCGCGTCGTGTGCGTTACTGCATATAATTCCATAGCTTCTATTCTCACTGACTAAAGTCCTTCGCGGATAGTCTGTCGTCCGCGCAGGGCCTTATAGGTAGTTACGTAATCCTAATTCAACTTAACCTAAATTATTTATCATAATACATTGTTCCAGGTAAAAAAATTCGAGCAAAAACCTAATTTGTGGTAAAGATACTTTATTTATAAGGTCCTGGCGCTTCGCCATTTTCTCTTATGAAAATACCAGGAAAATTCGGAAGGAAAATTCAATTCAGTGTCGTTGTTTTTGCTTGTATCTATTTTTGCCAGCTGCTGTTTTAGGAATATAGGTAATGAGGTTAAAGTTATTGTGGAAGGAAAGTAAATTGATTTTTAAGTAATTACTATGAGTGAAAGGACCCGAGTGTGGAAGCGGTCTTAAGATTAATATTATGCTAAAAGTGGCTACGAATCGTGTAATAGTCGTGTGTTCATTTATGTAACGTTGTGTGAGTTCGGTCTGTCCCATTTGGGAATACAGGTGTGTTCTAGCTCTGTTTTAATATTTTAATTACTCAACGGAATTTATTAACACAAAAAAAATACAATGAACTATCTATAAATAAAAAAGGTGTGTTGTATGGTTTGTTATAATTTGTTTACATTTAAAAAAAATCACGGTTTTTTTTAGTTTCATTGCCTTTTATAAGTCATTTAACTTGTAGTGAAAAAAGGGAAATTACCCCTATCATCACGAAAGTTACAATGTTGTTCTGTTATGTTATTCTATGTAATTGTTTTATGTGCAATAAAGAGTCATACAATACAATACAATACAATACTATAGTTAAATCACACTACATTACAAAAAAAAAACTATGTTAACGACGGAACATTAAATATTGTTTTGGTAATATGTATCTCTTTATTTGTGTCATCTGTTGTGAAGTTTTCAAGTCATATTTTTAGGGGACATCCTTTGTAAGGTTGCTCTGATCAAAACTGAACTTTTTTCAACGAATACAATGACCGATATAAACATTGTCGCATGGCCTTATTCGTCCCACATGTGGGCCATAATCATACCCTTGCGTTATGACTTGTAAGCCATCGTATCATGATTATGTTCTGCGAGGCCGTATTTAGACAAAATGCAGAAGCTTTCGTTTTTTTTTTATTTCCAGATGAAACAATTTTGCTGAATGGAAATTGTCATTGTGCTTTGCGTGTTAATTGCGCTAAAATAATTTTGCTAAATTTGTGAACTTGCCTGGAAGATTCATACATACAGACATCACAATGAATATTTCAAGTTACAATCTAACCAACTGATTCCTGACCCACCGCAGAACGTTGTCACAATAAACGTCATAAACATTTCCCCTGTGAAGAAATTAAATTTCACTATGACGTTCACTGTGAATAGGTTCTATGGTGGGTCAGGAATCAATTGGTTCGATGGTACATAGCCAAAAATGCTATTTACGCTTAGAGTGTTCCCTTATAATATTCTAATGTTATCTTTATTTTCATCTACAAATGAGGCCACTTTTAAAACCAATTTAATAAAATCTTTTAAGCGTTTCAACTGCGGAAAATCTTTTAAATATGTTTTGATATTTGTACAATTTAATCTCATGTGCGAGATTTTTCAAACTATTGTCGTAGTTAAATACTTGCATTAGGTACCTACTCATTTTTAGAAACCACAAAAAATCATCTTCTTTCCGGCCATCGTACTACGCAATTGTTTCCAGCATCATCTGTCTTCATAGCATATACTTCGTAATTGCCATGCCAGCTCGCATGTTCGCATATAATTTCGCCGCGCGAGATTCGTCTTCTCTCTCCAATTTATCTCCCTTACGTTGAATACTGGATTATTTTTGAACATTTCTTCCCGACGCCCTTTGTGAGCATCGAATTTGTTAAGAGTTTTTTTTTCTAAGAGGTTTTCACCGTTAGGAGGGTTGTAAAAGATTTCGTTAAGGGAGTATTTTAATTTGTACGTTCCTCGCGTTGTTCGATGTTGGCGCAGGCGTGTTTATGTCATTTTAGTGTGGTTTTAGTGTAAGTAACAGTCACATGGCCTTATTCGTCCCAGAATTGGGCCATAATCACACGCTGTTTAATGACTCTGGAAGTAAAAATACACTTTATTGTACAAAATACTTAATTATGTAGTGCAAAATTATAAATACATGGAAATGTAACAACACCATCAGCTAGTAAAACATCTTTCTCAGATTATCCCAAATACCTACGATTAGATATCTACTGGCCAAATATAAGACAAGTATGTAGTTGTTTAAAAACTGAGACAAAAAGCAGTGTTGGGTAGAACATACATATAAAGTTAAAATATTCCTAATACCGCAAAGAAAAAAACTTTATATTTAATTAATAAAAAAAATACAGTAACTACAGAAGCAAAGATACTAATTTTCGATAGTCATTTAATTTTTATTTGTACCTGAAAAGTAATAAAACTCTACAAAAAACATTTTTCGCTCCGAATTCCCAATCAAAACACAAACAATCAACAATCAGCGAATCCAATTCGTACTAAATTGTTGCGCCGAGCCGACCCGTATCGTACGTTTCGCTTACGAGTGCGCTCGCTGTTTGTTTGCTGTGGTTTAGACGGCAGATGGTGCAGTAAGTTGTGTCTGTGTGCTTTGGCTGTGTGTGAATAGTGATGAGCTTAGGTCGGAGTTTAGTCGTTAGACTTTTGCTTCATCAAACTTGTACTTGTTTATTTTTGGTATTTACCTAGATATATATAAATAATTGCCGTGTGGTGTCGGGATAGAAAAACACCTCTCCATTTCTTCTTTACCACAGTTATAGTTTTAGAGTTAAACAAAATAAGTATAATAGTGACAGCTTGCCAGCCTGTCGCCAGAAAGATACCTTAACCTTTATACTTCCATCACGATAACTACGAGAGAAATGCGTGTTAATTCATAAAATTATAACCCTTATTCTGCCTCGTAATGGTGCAAATTATGACCGACGTAAAACGTCATAAATCCACCGATCGTTGACCTGATTATAGTGATTAAGTTGGTTTAATGGTATTACTGAGATTGGGCTATAAAACTATGCTTTTGCTTATTGTCTATATATTTACCTTGCTTCTATAATTTTAAGTCCCATGTGGTGCTGGGTTAGAATAGTACCTCCCCCTTCCTTCCCGTGGGTGTCGTAAGAGTAGACTCTGGCATAGGGTTAGTGTATTGTGGGCGGTGGGCTAGCAACCTGTCACTGCAATATAACGTTTAATCATCTGGTTACCCTTTTATTGCTAAACGTGGCACTGGATTTTTTAATTTACATGTTCTGCCTACCCCTCTTGGGAATACAGGCGTGAGAATATGTATTGTATATGTATGTTGTACAAGTTTTTCGTGGCGTATTCTTCTTGGCAATGATGGTTCTTTTCAAAGCGCTGGTAGATTCAAAGCAAGACTTGTAGAAATGCTCCTAATAGTCTTTATCTATAAATAAAGTTTTAAAGGGTCTAGCCGCAATCCTATAGTGAAACTGCCCCTGGCTGAAAGGTATATCTTTCTTAGAGGGGTTTATTGGTCTTATTATAAGATATCATTTTACAGAATTTCAAGTCTGGAATCCCCTTGGTTTGGATAAAAATAAAAAAAAATAAAAAATCTTTTTTAATTTTTTTAAGCAAAACTAATGATTAGATTTCTTTGAAATTCGGAATATACATAGCACTAATAGCAATACATTTTCGAAAAAAAAATCAAGGTTCCAACTTAATTACAAAGGCAAAAAAAAATAATTTTTAAGCTAAAAAAATTTTTTTTTTTTTACTTTCAAGAGGGCGACAACCTCAATTTTTAGGTACTTAATGCACAATATAATAGTGTATGAAATGTATTTTTTTCGTAAAAATCTGTATTTGGCAACAAGGTAAAAAAATGTAAAAATGTCTTTCAAAGGCTATTCGTCTTATGACCATTAAGAGGTAATAGTAGATACCTAGTATAAATATTTGGAGACAATCTTACGCAAATTAAGCGAGTTCTAGGCTAAGCAAAGCTTGCTCATCTTGAAAAATACGGATAACGCTCGTACAGTCAACTGCAGGAAAAAAGTAGCCCCCCACCCCATACAATGTTTCAATACTAGGAGGTTACTTTTCTCTGCAGCTCTCCCTACTAATGTTACTAGGCGACGGTACTCATACGTCATACTAATAGAAAAAATACTTACATCCATAAATGATTATATCCCCCGTGTGGTCCGTGGATGCCGTAAGAGGCGACTAAGGAAATAGGTATGGCTAACCTTTAGGCCTCAGGCTATCGACCTGTCACTAAATACTACCTCTTCCATCTGTTTGCAAACCTAAAATTAAGCTAGAAGTGGCTGCGAAGTGTAAAATAGTCATAATCATGGTTTTGTCTATGTCACGTTTCTTGTGCTCTGCCTACCCCTTTTGCGAACATAAGCGTAACTCGTGTTCGAAAAACAATTTCCAAATATTATGTTCGCAATTCAACTGCATAAAAATTCTGGCCAGAGCAAACTTTTGTGTGATGGGTATGGATATACGTGTTTTTGGTCTTGGAAGTTTTTGTACATGTTGTTTATACATACATAAATACAGTTACGCCTAAAGGATAGCCATACCTATTTCCTTAGTCGCCTCTTACGGCATCCACGGACCACACGGGGGATTTAATCATTTATGGATGTAAGTATTTTTTCTATTAGTATGACGTATGAGTACCGTCGCCTAGTAACATTAGTAGGGAGAGCTGCAGAGAAAAGTAACCTCCAAGTATTGAAACATTGTATGGGGTGGGGGGCTACTTTTTTCCTGCAGTTGACTGTACGAGCGTTATCCGTATTTTTCAAGATGAGCAAGCTTTGCTTAGCCTAGAACTCGCTTAATTTGCGTAAGATTGTCTCCAAATATTTATACTAGGTATCTACTATTACCTCCTAATGGCTATAAGACGAATGGCCTTTGAAAGACATTTTTACATTTTTTACCTTGTTGCCAAATACAGATTTTTACGAAAAAAATATATTTCATACACTATTATATTGTGCATTAAATACCTAAAAATTGAGGTTGTCGCCCTCTTGAAAGTAAAAAAAAAAAATTTTTTTTAGCTTAAAAAATTTTTTTTTGCCTTTGTAATTAAGTTGGAACACTGATTTTTTTTTTTGAAATGTATTGCTATTAGTTCTATGTATATTCTGAATTTCAAAGAAATCTAATCATTAGTTTTGCTTAAAAAAATTAAAAAAGTTTTTTTATTTTTTTTTATTTTTATCCAAACCAAGGGGATTCCAGACTTGAAATTCTGTAAAATGATATCTTATAATAAGACCAATAAACCCCTCTAAGAAAGATATACCTTTCAGCCAGGGGCAGTTTCACTATAGGATTGCGGCTAGACCCTTTGAATTTTGAATTTGTACCATCGATTTTTGATTCCTGATTTACCGTAAAATTTACAATGAATGTCATAGTGACTTTGCATTGCTCGACTAAGGAACTCTTCATTACGTTAATTTTGTCAACGTTTTGCGATAGGTCAGAAATCAGTTGGTAAGTGCACTATATGGAATACTCAATGCTACTGTGAGCCGCTTATTCTTTTTGCCCCTATAACATAAAAACCGGCCAAGTGCGAGTCGGACTCACGCACTGAGGGTTCCGTACAAACCAATTACAGCGCCATCTAGTGAGAGATTTTCGAAGTAATGATAAATTTTAATTTTATTTATTAAAAAAAAACTACTTGGTACATTTTATTCAAACCAATTTTCATTGATAGTTTTTATGGTAATGTACATCATAGGTATATTTTTTTTAGATTTATCACTCTTTTATTTTAAGTTAGAGGGGGGGGGGACACAACTTTTTCAACTTTGGAAGCGTCTGTCGCACAAACTATTCACTTTAGAAAAGTATGACGTTAGAAATCTCCATATCATTTTTAAAGAGCTATCCATAGATACCACACACGTATGGGTTTGATAATTATTATTTTTTTGAGTTTCAGTTGCATGTATGGGGAACCCTAAAAATTATTGCTTTTTTTTTTTAAATTTGTGTCACAATCTTAATGCGGTTCACAGAACACATCTACTCACCAAGTTTATTATTATAGTTCTCATAGTTTCGGAAAAAAGTGGCTGTGACATGCGGACGGACGGACGGACGGACAGACAGACAGACAGACAGACATGACGAATCCGTTCCGTTTTTTTTGCCATTTGGCTACGGAACCCTAAATAAAGACAAAAAATCCATTAGAGAGATCTCTCTCCAGGCAGATGTTATGCCTAGAGGCCAAAGTCTGTAGAAAGAAAGTTGGTAGCCGTATTTAGGCAACTTTACTGTACTTCGTAACTCCGTGACAGTTTCTGATAGTTAAGAAGTAGTTCTATTTGACAATAGGTGGCGCTAGGATCGCAGGTTTTCCTATCACCTAAAAACCTTCAGTGTTTTTCATACAGTGTTAGTGTTAATAATATATCAACGATGCATATGTAACAAATTAAACAACACAAGTCTGCGTAAACAGACAAACAGCTAAATCATATCACAACAGCTAACCATTAGTTAAACAAAGGCCGTTTAGCCGGCAATTAGCACCGGCCCTGGAATTATACATTCTCAGGCTGCGTTCTGCGGGTGTGTGGTGATTTGACAGTTTTAACTGGGGACGGGGAAACTGGGCTTTATATGGGAAGATTCTGATTGTGATTTTGTCTACGCTAGATTAGTAGGTAGTTAAGTACAGTCGCGAACCGGGATTGTTGAGCCACTTACCTATGTTTGTAACTTGGTCGTGTAATACTAATGCAATAGCTAACATCTAGTCGGTCACATCGGTCATTGATTACACGTCTAAATTGAAAACAGTGGCAAGTGGCTCAACAATCCCGGTTCGCGACTGTATCATAGTTTTAAAACACCAAGACACGTCTGTGCTCCCAAACGGTGTCAAAAGAGCACCATGAAACGGGACAAGCAATATCAAGACTATTTTCACATTTTATGACATACTAGCTTTTGCCCGCGGCTCCGCTCGAGTTGAATTCGGGGTATCACAGAAGAGATAGCACACATACCAATTTTATAGCTTTCTACATTGAAAACTTCCACTCCTCACTTTAGGGAAATGGGGGGTTTTGAAGAGACAAAATGTAGCCTATATCACTCTCCATGCCCTAAACTATCTCTACCCAAAAAATCACGTCAATCCATCGCTCCGTTTAGCCGTGAAAGACGGACAAACAAACAAACACACTTTCACATTTATATATTGGTACGGATTCTTAAGTTTACAAACAGAAAATAAAGTTAAGATAACCTGTGTGGTGTCGGGATAGAAAAAACACTTCTCCATTTCATCCATAGTTATCGTAAGAGAGGACGCTTTAGGCGACAGGCTAGCAACCTGTCAATATTATACCTCTTCCATCTGTTTTCAAACCTAAAATTAAGCTAAAAGTGCCTACGAAGCGACAGTCATGGTTTTGTATGTCGCGATTCGTGCTCTCTGGCCTGTTTGGGAACACAGGCGTTATTGTTGTATAACATTGAACAAAAACTTTCCAAACACATTTTTTGGGCAAACACATGAAAACAATAAAATAAATGAGATGCCATCGCGTTGGCAGCTGGCACAGCGCTATCACTTGGCAAACAGGCGAAGCCGCGGGGAATAGTTCACACCTAGATAGGCGCTGTTTTACTCGTAGCTGTCATTACGTTTTTTGTTCAGCCTTTTGTAAGTCCCGTTTTTAGGCACAGGCTTGTCTTGCTTACTTGTTTGTCATAACGAAAATGCGTATGTAAATTACGTGAATTGTCGTGTCGGTTTAGAATAACGCCTCTTTTTCCGTGGATGTCGAAAGAGGCGACTAAGACCGGTCGCTTATACAGCTCTTAATTTGACACCTAAAAATGTTACACCAAGCGAAGTATGTATGTATGTAACGTATGTATGTATGTAACTCTTTATTGTACAAAATAAACACATGACAAAATAACAAGTACAAAACAGAACACAAGTACAAAGGCGAACATATCCCTAAAGGGATCTCTTCCTGCTGACCTTCAAGCGATTGACAAAACATGTGAAATTAGAGTAGACACACAAAGATAGTTGAGAAAGAAATAAAATAAAATACCATTAACCTAAAATTAAGTATTATGTACCACACGGTAAATATTTTATTCCTGTTGGAAACCGCTTTAAATAATGTACAATGCCAGAAATAACATCATTTTGTAAAATATAATGTAGTCTACAACATCATACGCAAGATTTTTAGTAATCTAATAGTTTTTAGTGGTCTAGGTATAGGTGAGGCGCTACTAAAAAAAATCATGCTTGATTATATTATGCCACTAACTGTACCTTTCTACGTAATGTAATGTATTACGCAGTCAAATACCCGCCAAACATTTATCTCAATTCTCTAAGAGCGTTTTATTCCCCGAACTTCGCTAATCATGCTGCAAAACGTTCCTGAGACATTATCGTTAACGATGTAAACTTAGCAATCTTACTTAAAAAGGGGGTAAACAATTAAATTAGCATTCTAGGCCGCCTTCCCCTAAGCAGAGGGTTGTTCAAGTGTAAAAAACATCTGTTTACTTGCGTTTACGTAACCTATAATATAGTAAACAATATCTAGAAAAAAAAAAATCGTCCACTGCTGTATGTATACCTTATACAATATACATATATATAGGCCTCTCCTGTGGCTATCCACATGTAGGTTGGAAACAACCTGTAAGAGAATTCTGCCTCAATAATCTGAACACATTTTTCGAGAAGTTTCAGATTTTAGATGGATATTTTACGATTGTAATTAAATTAATCACACTTCTTATTTTTCTGATAGATAACGTAGGATCTGTGTCAAAATGGTTGGCCGCTTAGAGTCTCACCAAACCAGTCGACGCCTTTTCGGCAAAATGCGGGTAGAAAAAGCTATATGTTAACGCAATAAGGGCGAACAAGACGTGAATTGACTCGGCCATTCTCGGTCGAACGAGCCGAGCCGATTGAAGTCTTGTTCGCTCTTATTGCGTTGACATAACGCTTTTTCTACCCGCATTTTGCCGAAAAGGCGTCGACTAATGTGGGGAGACCCTTATACAGAAACACGATAAAATGTGATAATGTGACAATCAAAAAATCGCCCATGGAAAAAACACTTTTATTTTTTCATATCAATAGATTGATACAATTACGATATACCAATTACATAACTTGATCGCCTGCAAAATGTATGTATACGGTACATTTTTGGGCTCCGTAAATAATGATCATGTCTCACAGTTCCGTGCGCAGCTTAAGTGGTTGCCAATTCGAGACCGCAGAAATGTACACATCCTGTCATTACTTTTCAATATTCTTTTTAATCCTACTGCTCCTTTATATCTTTCTGAGCGTTTCAGTTACCTGGCTATCGGCAGCCAGCATCGTTTGCGTTCTAGCACTAATTTCCTTCTGGCTACCATTCCTACTTCTTCCAGGATTTACTCCAAATCTTTCACTGTGCATGCTGCGAGGTTGTGGAATCGATTACCTATTTCAGTTCGCGAATCCACCTCTATAGGCTCCTTCAAACACAACTTGAAGAGGATGTGGATCACAGATGTTTAGATGTGTGTGTGTGAGAGGTATTTATTTATTTACATATTGTATATTTAAGGTTTATGTTAATTATTATGTGTAGCTACATTTATGTGATATACTGTCATACTACATTTATTACAATAATTACATTTGTAAATGGTGAAAATTTCTATTTGTTATTACCTAAATTGCTGCTCCTCTCTACTGCTCAAAGGTTGGCTGGTAGAGATCCCTTTTGGGATAAGCCCGCCTTTGTACATTGTTCTTTTTTGTGAAACCTGTCTGTACCTTTTTATTTTATTTTGTACAATAAAGAGTTTTTTACTTACTTACTTACTTACTTACTTACTTACTTACTTACATAATTTGTATCTATCTATTATAATATTACACCATTCTCATTCCACGATATCCAAATCTACCATCATAAACTGGGGTGAATAGGGATTTTATTGCGTTTTTGTGGATGAGCAGGGATGACACAGGGGTGAAGTGGGATGACATATTTTTCTGTATTCACCTTTAAAATTATGAACTATACTTAGTAACCTAATATAAAAATAAAGTATCCAATCGACCAGACTACCTTTTCATTATTAAAATTTATTTCGCATAATTTTATTACGGTTGTCAGTTTTATCCCACCTTTACACATTTTACGCTACGTGTTTATACGCTAATGTGGCATTTCTTTGGTGTTTTTCGTTGGATCGCGAAGGGAATTATAATGGCTTCTAATTTGAATACATCGGGGAAAGAACAGGTGTCCCTGTCGGCTGTAATTAGCTAGAAACTTAATTAAAGGGAATGATATGGTTTGAAGTTATTAATAGTTTCTTTAGTTCTACCTATTAACGTGTCGTGTAAATTTATCAATATGTATTTATACCTTTACCTTAGTTACCTTTACCTATTTATTTAATATGTATTTTTACCTTTACCTTAGGGTTAGTGTATTGTGGGCGATGGGCTAGCAACCTGTCACTGCAGTATCACGTTTGATCATCTGGTTGCTCTGAAATCGCTAAACGTGGCACTGGATTTTTTAATTCATGTGCTCTGCCTACCCCTCTCGGGAATACAGGCGTGAGGATATGTATGTATGTACCTTTACCTGTGTGATGTCGGGTTAGAATAACACCTCTCCATTCTTTCCGTGATCATACGAGGCGACTAAGGATATAGATTAATGATATAGTTGACTAACCGTGAAAATAGTAATGGTTTGTTGACATAGCGTTGGTAAAACCCAAAAAGTGGTTCTAACAAAATAATATTAGGGTTTCATGTTGGCAGGTATAATAGTGACAGGTTTATAGCCTATCACCTATAATTATACCTTAATCCATTTATTAGTCGCCTTTTACGACATCCACGAATAAAATAAACTTAGTCCTCGCTTTTATATCAAATTCAACTAGTTTTTATAAATTAACAAAGTTGATTATTAACTTCTAACATTCGTAATAAGTCAATTGTGAGCATTACGGAAAGTAGTCCTAAAAATATCAAATGCAAATTACTCTCGTAATTGCCCTACATTATACTAAATACATACTACATTATATTATACTCCGTAAAGTTACCACGAATGAAACAATAACAAAAGTTTACTCTATCCCCTAAAACATAGAAGTCACAATTGACTGCGCAAGTTTCTTTATGAAGATTTATTATTCAATAAACTCCAATTTTGTTCGGCGAACAAACAATTATTGGATTGAGGTTGTCGTCCACTAATAACACGTTGAGTTCTTTAGTATTTGTTCTCTGTTTACTTTGTGAAGAACAATTATTAATATCTCAAGGTATATGAAGATTAATAAAAAAATTGTTCTAAAACAAATCTGCTACAGCCACTTAACTTACAATGTTTTAAACCTTCGTGATCCTCACTCATATTTATTACATACATACAAACATACATAATCTCACGCCTGTATTCCCAAGAGGGGTAAGCAGAGCACAATAATTCAAAAGTCCAGTGCCACGTTTAGCAATTTCAGGGTAACCAGGTGGTTAAACGTGATATTACAGTGACAGGTTGCTAGCCCATCGCCCACAATACACTTACCCTTTCCTAGAGTCGACTCTTACAACACCCACGGGAAGAAAGGGGGAGGTGCTATTTTAACCCGGCACCACACGGGGGAGGGCTTAATAGTACGTCACAGTAAAACATCCGTACCAATATAATATAAAATATGTGAAAGTGTGTTTGTTTGTTTGTTTGTCCGTCTTTGACGGCTAAACGAAGCGATGGATTGACGTGATTTTTTAGGTAGAGATAGTTTAAGGCATGGAGAATGACATAGGCTACATTTTGTTTCTTCAAAACCCCCCGTTTCCCTAAAGTGAGGAGTGAAAGTTTTCAATGTAGAAAGCTATAAAATTGGTATGTGTGCAATCTCTTCTGTGATACCCCGAATTTAACGCGAGCGGAGCCGCGGGCAAAGGCTAGTAAATTTATATCGCTGATCTTTTAAACTTACCATCTTTTAAAGCACTCTGTTTCTTCAACTCTTAAGTACGTCACTCTCTCACAGAAAGTGCACTAGTATCAAAAAAGCGGGAACATTTCATCTCAGTTCGAAACTAGTTGCAGCGTCGACAGTGGAAATAATAAACTCGCAAACATTTAGAACTTGGCTGAAACGACAAACGCGGCAAAAAGTGGACAAGTGTGAGCTGGGATTATGAAACGATGGACTTTTGACGTGAAACGTCTTTAAAATCGCGCCGAAACATACGGGTACCATGTTTAAAAAGCGGACCGTAACGAAAAGGTCTATATC
>BHDV01015255.1:106694-134267 GCA_005406045.1 Adoxophyes honmai
CAAGAATTTTTAAAAACGGTCCAGTAGTTTCTGAGCCTATTTATTACAACCAAACAAACAAACAAAGTTTTCCTCTTTATAATATTAGTGTAGATCACATTAGTTTAGTGCGAAAGTTTGTGGTGTCAAGCTTAGAATACACCTCTCCGTTTCTACCGTGGATGTAAGAGGCGACCAAGGAAATAGATTGGGGTATTTTAAGCGGCAGGCTAGCGACCTGTCACTATTATACCTGCCAATTAAAAACCTATAAAATATGCTAGAAGTAGTTATAATGTACGCGGGACTTAATCGCGATTTCATTTATCTTCTCGACGTTTTGGCCGCGTTACAGCGACCGTGGTCACGAGTTGACTCACCTCAACAACAACAAGTTGAGTCAACTCGTGACCACGGTCGCTGTAACGCGGCCGAAACGTCGAGAAGGTAAATGAAATCGCGATTAAGTCCCGCGTACATTATAATTATGAGTGAGAATCCCGAAAGTTTAAAACAGTATATGCTAGAAGTAGCTGTGAAACGTGAATATATTACATATATGAATAGTTACAGTTTTACTTATTGCATTTTGTGTGACCTGCCTATCCAATTTAAGAATACAGGATTGATGTACTGTATGTTTGGAAGAAATTGTACTAACACACTGATTGCATTTCTTACTGTATTTTTTTTTTGTTTCAGGTACAAAATATTGTCATCAGAAACAAACAGGGCTCAAGGTTCTTTAGGGCCCTCTAACAAACAGGGCTCAAGGTTCTTTAGGGCCCTCTAACAAACAGGGCTCAAGGTTCTTTAAGGCCCTCTTTAGGTCAGTGAGCGGCGAACATTTAGCTTTTATTTGGCCTCCCTATGAGTCACTTCAGTGCGTTCAGTACGTAGCGGCGTTGTTTGGCTATCAATTAATTTTTTGAGTGACTATTTTTAATAGTATTTAAACAAAAGTCTTTTATTTAATAATGATTACAGTATATTGTGAAAACCATTTACGCAAAAATAAACACATTAAGGATTTTGTATCCTGTAGCAGCATTATGTTTACACTAGCTGTGCCCGCGACTCCGTCCGCGTGGAGTAGTGACCAATTTCCCCCGTTTTTTCACATTTTCCTCTGTTTCTTCGGTTCTATTGGTTGCAGCGTAATGTTTTATAGCCTTAAGCCTTCCTCGATAAATGGTCTATCCAACACAAAAAGAATTGTTCAATTCGAAACAGTAGTTCCTGAGATTATCGCGTTCAAACAAACAAACAAACACACTCTTCAGCTTTATTATATTAAGTATAGATTATAAAAAAAATATCGATAAGGTACCAAAGTTCGAAGCCTCAACGTCCATAAATGACACCCATCTGTTACCTGCCTTACTGTGACATAAGGTTGAAAGTGCCAAGTATTGGGTCAGTGTCGAGCACTATAGGGACGTTTACCTTACTGTATTATCAAATTCAGAACACACGGTCAACGCGACTAGCGTCGCGAGCTTGCGATGTCAATGCGCAATTATTTGTGGAATACCGTATTGCAGTCATTGTAGCCATTCTTAGTCGTCGTATATTTAATGTTTTTTTCAACAGTTTTGGATCAAAATACTCATGATTTTATAATCTACTTTACTATACATCAGTCACATAAATAATCTATTACGAACAAACAGACAAGTCAGTCCAAACAGCTTTCGTTACCAAACCAACGGAACCTTAAAGAACATCGCAACAGACTTAATATTTTGTTCGAAAAAAAAGGTGTTTTCAGATTTTTCTCTTGCTCTCTTTGAAGGTTTTCCGTCTGCTACTCATTACTTTAATAAACTAGGTCCCTAAGAAATGTCTGAAGATTTTAGGATGTTTTAAGACCTTTAAAATTAGGACGGTTTTTTGTAAGTGTACTTTCTGTAGAGGGCTAATTTACAAATTGAGTTATATTCGTTAGACACGAAATTTTAGTGCCGAGTTTAAGAAAAGTAACTAGTTTAAAGTAAGGATGGGAAATTTGATTTTAAGCGTGCTTTTGGGAATTTTACATAAAATATGGCCTATACATACATACATACACAGGGTAGGCAGAGCACACTAAGCGGTACTTAGACAAAACTATGACTGCCTCACGTTTCGTTACATATTGTTTAGTATGTTGGCAGTTCTAGTAGTGATAAGTTGCTAACTTTTCGCTTCAAATGTACTTTAATTTATTTCCTTAGACCCCTCTTACGATATCTACGGAAGAAATGGAGAGGTGTTATTCTAATTTGACATCACACAGGTCCACAAGGTGTTTTCAAGCCTAAGATTATGTTACTTTTAGCTGCGAAGCGTAAGACAATCATGATCATGGTTACGTCTATGCCATTTAAATTGTATATGCCTACCACTCGAATCGAGATTGTATTAATTGAATACTATTAATACTCATTCATAACATACTCATGCATAAATCGACAGTGGTTGTTAACTCAAATTTTCGAAAAGGTTTTCTTAACTAACACGTCAAATAATCTAACAAACCGAAGAAATAATCCCACAAAACAAACAACCATTTCCTTGTTAAAATCTAGGTTTCAACGGAATGATATAAATGTCGGGCATACCACCAACAGGACGTTTAACATCTTTGCGTGTCTGCATTCCAGCCCACTGTGCAGGCTTTGTAAAATCCCGGTTTTTTGTCCCGAGAGCGAACCAGTGTGCGGATTTGTAGCATTTTGTATGCTTGCGTTCGAGTCGATCGTGTGGTATCGGGTTTAGAATTATACATCTTTTATTCTGTCTGTGGGTGTCGTATGAGGCTACTGAGGAAATAGTATTAGGCTAGGAATATTATGTCGTTGTTTTTCTAAACTTAACACATAAAAAAAAACTTGTAATAAATTCGTCGTAGTTTTGTCTTTGTTATGTTTTTTGCGGTCTGCGTACCCCATTTGGGAATACAGGTATGATAAACGTCTGTATTATTATAATAGTGCCTTAAAGTTGTTAAATTTAGGATTCGAATAATACCTCTTCATTTCTTTCGTCGATGTCTTAAGAAGCAACTGAGTGAGTAAATTAGGTGATGGGCTTGAAACCTGTTACTACATACACTATTATATCTCTTCCAACAGTTTTCACATTAATAAATTATGCTAGAAGTGCTTACGAATCGCGAAATAGTCATGGTTATGTCTATGATACGTTTCGTGTCCCCTGCGTAACCCATTTTCAAGTCATTCACCTCACTTGGAGATAAATTCAGACTGTTAAAACCCCGTAAGCGAAACTACAAAAATAAATCCTTTTTTCAAGCGACTACGTTTTCGACAAATCGCCAAAAAATCCCCATAGTCGTACAAAAATGTGAACCACTGTGCAAACAATGTTTTGTCCCATTCTTTTAACCGAAGTAACCACTAGGCACTGCGGAGCCGCACTGCGTCGTATTTGCAGCTAGTATTTAACAATACCTGCATTTAATATCAACCTTACTACAACGTTATAGAGTTTTATTTTCTATGTAGATTTCGAGTGAAAATTTAAAGTCGTAAATTAAAAAAGCAACCGTATGTGGAGGTTTTAGAGTTTATAATTGGCGGGGATTTTGGGTGTTGTTTACGTGCAGAGGTAAGTTTTATACCTGTATGAAAAGTACAGCTAAATCACGACTTGGGGTAGGCAGAGTACAGGAAACTCTACGTATATAAAATACGACTATTTTTCTTTTTGTGGCCACTTCTATTTTTTTTTTTTAAGTTGGCGGATACAATAAATAGTGTCAGGTTGCTGGCTTGTCGTGTAAAGTAACTTAACCTAATGTCCTTAGGTAGTAACTGTTTAGTATTAAGGCAAATGGCTTTTAAAGAATAGTCGCAGGTTGAAATTAAAATATCTACATCAAAATCAGGGTTTTTCGGTATAGTAGTTAGCGAGCTACGCCGTAGCCCCAGTTGATTAGTCTCGTAGCGCGTTGCTTGCTACGAGTCGCTTAGATGTTTTAGTTTACCATTGCATGAACAGTGAAATCTTTGATTAATGTTATGACTTTGTTGTCGGTCTCAATTATCAAGTGTCCTCTCTGATTCTCAAAGGTTGGCTGTAAGAGATCCCTTAAGGGATAAGTCCGCCTTTGCACTTCGCCTTTTTATTTGTATATGAGTTTTGTATTTCGTGTTTTTTCCTTTTTTACAATAAAGTGTTTACTTACTTACTTACTTACTTACTTATGAAAGTCTTATGAGTTGTTGGATACAAGGAAATCTAGTCTCCCTATGTAAATTATATATTGTCTGGCATAAGGTTAAATTTAGTTAATTAGTCGTTCTCTTGGTGCATTGGTCCGCACTAGATTGAATGCCGTAAGAATGTATTCAATAAATAAATAATAAATAAATTACAGATAAAAAATGCAAAGCTCATTCCCAGTAAATCCTCAACTATCAAGAAAATCCCTGTAATTTGGGGGATTCCCTCTAAACTGGCAAAGGTGTCCCCCACTCAACAGTCATTAAAAAAAATCTGTTCTTACCTCAAGATTTACCCATAATTTCCCCATTTCCTTTAGTAAAGTTGCGTAAGAATGTTTGCGTTTGTGGGCTGAAGCATGGTTCTGGAGAGGCTGACGTCAGCTGAGAGACGGTGGCGCCGCGCTGGCGGCGGTGGCGGGCCACGAAAACTACTGCAAAATAAACATCCAAAACCTAACCTTTTTTGGCTACCTGGAAGGCAAGGAAAAAGGCATAAATATGAATTATTTGAAATTCCTCGGGTCTAAAACTTTCGATGTGGCATTATTTGTTGAAATCGGGGGTGTGGCTTAAATTTTAGAACTGCTAAAAGTGACCTTGAAGCGTGAAACGATGACAAGTTATGCAACGTGTAATTATTCTCAATGAGTTATTGCAGATTTCTTAAGAAATTGATACAAAAGCGTATTAATATATTGCGTGTGTAGAATAAATTTGACATTTTATAAAAACACAAACAACACACACGATTTTTCTAATAAGAAGAAATAAGAAATCTGGTAAAAAAATATAGAAAATTATGTCAGCATTTCAAACGCTCTTCTGTCAACGATAGTCATATTCTGCTGTCGGTTGACGCAACATAATAATTTTCTGCTCGATTTCTTGTCGTCAAATGTGTCTGTGGTATTTCATAGAAATATATACCAATAGAGTCATTGAAAAAGCACCAGCTGCATCTGCGTGTGGTAAGAAATGAAATTGTACCTTTAAAAAAACGTAAAGTGACTATGGTGAGTTCGATTCAATCTTAAAACCGTTAGTTCTGTGGCCCTACAGTGAGTCACATTATAGCGACACTATACATTATGAATAAACATTATCATCATGAGCACTATGATCGCCTCTTACTCATGAAATTGAGGGGGAAGAAGAATTTATACGGTGCCTTGGTGCTTTGTTTTGTGAAACTTTTTTTTTTCTAGTTAGAGGTCAATGAACTGACAAATGTATATGTAGCTAGCGTCCTATTTATGCCGTGTAGTGTCAGGATAGAATAACACCTCACCATTTCTTCCGTGGATGTCGTAAGAGGCGACTGAGGATATAGTTTAGGTATGTTTTAGGCGACAGGCTAGCAACCTGTCACTATTCTACCTCTTCCATCTTTGCAAAGTGCAAACTTAAAACTACGCTAGAAGTGGCTGCGAAGCGTGATATTATTATAGTCATAATCATGGTTTTGTCTATGTCACGTTTCGCGCGCTCTGCCTGCTCCATTTAGGAACACAGGCGTGATGATTGTATGTATGTATGTATATCCTATTTATACAAATAAAACAAAGTGCGTAACTCGTGATCTCCAAAGAACAAAATAACATAAAATAAAACTTAAAAATATGCCTTCGTGTGAAATACTGATGGTTTTGTCTATGCAGCGTTTGGTTTGCTCTGCCTACCTCATGTGGAAATGTGTGTATAACTATAAAACCTCTAATTTACTTAAGACTATCTTAAAAACCTTTTCTATGGGTACCCCCTTAATTATCATTATTACTAGAAATACATCATCTGGCTGTCACGGTTTGTAACATACAGCCTGGTGACAGACGGACAGAGAGACAGCGAAGTCTCAGTAGTAGGGTCCTGTTAATATGGTACGTAACTCTAAAAATCACAATCTAACCAAAGCATCTAGGGACATAAAACAGTTGGTTAACCCTAACATTTTTTATGTTTTTTTTTTAATGTTTGTTCGCAACATACATTTAAAAGCGTAAATACAAAAATCCTTTTAAAAAAAATTTAAAACACACTGTGAATTGTAACATTTGCTACTGAATATTTAATAAGCTGCGCTAAGCGATATTTACGCGACCACAGGGCAGGGGCGGGAAATGAAATCGTAAATATTAAAAAATAATTAAACACGCCTGAGTAAACTTGTGTTCTTGGATATCGTATGTATGTACAGAATATTGTACAAGTACAAAGGCACATGCATGTGCTCTGCCTACCCCTCTTGGGAATACAGGCGTGAGAATATGTGTGTATCAACGTATGTAGGTACAAAGGCGAAAATAGTACTTAAGAGACCTGTCTCTATTGATCTCTGTCAACTAAAAAATGAGAGTAGATGTACAAATAACTAAAGAGAGTCGAAAAAAAAACAAAATTTCCAACACGCTTTGCCTTTCTTTTCCTTTTTTCGATGAATTTTGAAATTTGTTACTCAATCTTGTATTCATACAAACCACAGGTTGTGTGAACTTCGACGCACCCTTTATACCTCAAAATAATTTAAATTAAAAATAATTTAAATGTTTCTGAATTAAATTTAAACGGGGTGAGTTTACGACTGATGTGCTTAAACATCTATAATATTAAACATCCATAATTTTTTATTGTTAACTATAATTATTTTATGCAACGTTTACTGTTTTAGTAAATGTTCCGGTAGTTTGTACCTATCTAGTTTGTAAAATGATTTTTAGTAATTTTGTTTCATAATTAAAAAACACAGAATAGAAACCAAAACATGTCACCTCACGCTAGATTTGGGCTGAGACGGGATTTTTCACTAAATGTGAGCTAACTAAATTGTTAAATCGACAGTTAATTTGTATTATGGATATAACTACAGCTCCATTTGTAATAACAACATAATAATATTATTTAGATAACTGTAGCCCATGAAACTGCTCCAGCCCTTTATTATCATACTCTACCTACTCATAACCCCACCACCCTCACATTCCCTACACACCCAATACTATACCATCACCATTTCCGCAAGCAAAAATCAATAAGTACACTAGAAAACTAATGCAACGACGTAAAAATTCAATCCACACGCTCCACACTGGAATTGAAAATGCCGTAACCGTCTAAGGTTTTGTATGAAGATACGCCCTTTTAGTTCGGAGGAAACTCGCCGTTAAATTTTAAAAGCAGCCACGCCAGTGTACCGATTCGTATAAATTCCCGTTTAGCACCGACAGTGTAATGGTGTATAAATTCGAGTTTCGCCTGTGCATCTTCACAGACCGCTGGGATCCTGTCAGGGAAAGGGAAGGCGAATGATTTAAAATATAAAATGACATTCATCGTTGTACAGGGTGTTTGGCGCATCGTGTGCCTTAGTAATTTGGCGGACAGAAGGGTTAATTTTCTATATAATTCATACCCTATAACACGTTCCATTTCTACGTCTTTTGAACATTTCAATGCTGAATAAAAATAGTTATGTGACTGCTACAATATAATAAAAGTCATAAATGCACTAAAGTACTTTTAATCTTAAAACTACATACACACATATTTTCACGCCTGTATTCCCATGAGGGGTAGGCAGAGCACATGAATTCAAAAATCCAGTGCCACGTTTAGCAAATTCAGGGTAACCAGATGGTTAAACGTGATATTGCAGTGACAGGTTGCTAGCCCATCGCCCACAATACACTAACCCTTTCCCAGAGTCGACTCTTACGACACCCACGGGAAGAAAGGGGGAGGTGCTATTCTAACCCGGCACCACACGGGGTCTAGCATCAAACTAACTATTATTATTAATCATAAAACTAGCGATAGTCAGATAAAACAAATACACTGACGTCCTTATCAAGAAGCTCGACATGTTTCTGGTCTATTCGTGACTCGCGATTCGCGACTTCATGATTGCGTTTATTAACAGGTGATGTCGCAGATAAAAGCTAGTATAGGTGACCGTCTTAACCCTTTACCCACGGCAACCTAAACGCCAAAGTTACTGCCCAATACGGGCATGTTTTTGCTATAGTGATATTAGACACAATGTCACTTTCATATTTTTTGAAATATTGCAACTACTTACTTGAAATGTTGAAAAATTGTTCGGATAACTCACGTTAATAAAATCGAGTTTAGCTCGACAGGTTTCGGACTAATTCGTAGCCCTTCATCTAGGAGGCGCGGCAGCTGCTGCTGCCAAACGCGAACTGTGCGCCTCGGCTCTCTTCGCGCGACACATGTCGAGCTAAACTCGATTTTATTAACGTGAGTTATCCGAACAATTTTTCAACATGAGTGAGTCTCACGGTAGTTTAATGATTAATACTTACTTGAAATTTCATATACATATTATAATGCATAAAATTTAATAAACAATTATTTATGTCTCTGATAATTACAAGAATTCCACTTGTTAAAAAAAAGTTGAAAGCTTCTCAGTCTCTGAACATCTATTCTGTTGACACCCGTATTACAGACATGTAGCCTTACTGCCATCTATTCTATGGTTGACACCCGTAGGTAATGGGTTAAGACCGTGTGTTTAAGTGCACTTAGCCCCAATGAACAAAGCTTTAACCAATATTGAAATCCCTGCATACTGATCATGCCTTTAGCCTCAGCTTATTGTGCCGATTGGAATGCGTCGACACTTGCTACCATCTCTGATTGCATTCGGTTATTGCATTGTTGCCTTGTTCTAAAAGAGCGCATCCTTTATATGAATTCAATGCAGTTATGACTTTTTGTTAGGCGTAGGACTACTGGCTTGGAAGGGGAATTGATTTGGAATTGCGTTATATTTGATATCAACGGATACGGTTTAACCTTTAGACTAGTAGTAGTTTAATTGCTTTAGACGTGGCTTCTTATAAAATACATACATACATACATCACGCCTATATTTCTTCTCCATTTCTTCTGTGGATAACATGAGAGGTTACTAAGGAGACAGGTTTAGATATAATATTTCAGGCGACAGGCTAGCAACCTGTCACTATTATACCTAAAAAAGTACGCTAGAAGTGGCCATGAAAATTAGTTTTGCCGATGTAGCGTTTCGCGCGCTCTGCCCAACCCTTTTGGGATATAGGCGTGATGAAGCGGGTCTCACGATAGTGATATGTTTGAAATAAATCGGATCAAATACCTAAATTATAATTCCACAAAGTATCAAGACCACATTGAACGCAGAACCCATAATGTCGGTCTCAAGTGCCGATAAACATCTCGCACGCTCGACAGATGGCGCGCATGTATTACCCGATGACATCAAACTGTTATTGCCAATATAGATGTAATGATAATCTACCTACTAATTCAGCAGCGCTATTGTCTAACGCACCAAAAATCTGCATCGTTTTTAATTTGACAGTTGAAATTGACACATTTCAAAGTGAACTGACACTGCAACTTGTTGAAACAGGTTGGAATGTGATAAAGACATTCAATCAGCTATGTTATATCTACATCTCTCTCTTCTCCAAGTGCCTCTTCAGTCCTGAAGGTTGGCCGTCAGCTTCTTGTACTCGGTCTTGTCAACCGCGAGTCGGAATAGTTGTTCGACGGCAGTAATATATCTACATACATTCATACAAACACCATGTTCCCAAAAGGGGGAAGTAGAGCACATGAAACGTAATAGCCTAATTAATTTAAGCCTCTCTTTTTTCTCACTCAGTAATTATTAAGTTTCCTCTCTCTCTGTCTAAAGCTGATCATACGAGATCCCTTAAATAATAAATCCACCCTTGTGTTTTTTAATTTTTATATAATAAAGTCTTTAATTACACTCAATAATACGGCTACAAGACACACATCGACCACTTGACGCTCTAATTCTCCGCAAACGAACTCGCACGCAGAAGCTATTAATGCAATAATCTAAGCGATTCATAATATATTATGGTAATGGAGGCACCATCTGCAAATAATGCGTATTTATGATAGCCAAGTGTTAGTTTAATTTTGTCAGCGGCAATGTTAATGTTGAAAATGGTGCATACGAATTAAATTGACGTATTGCGTGTTTCATTTGATTAAGGACTTTATAATTGTGTTTTGGTTAAGCAATTGGTTAACTAACGCTGGCTCGTGAATGTGAGTGTTTTATTATTAGGCTCAAATAAAAATTAAGCAGTTTTAAGCGTTCCATTTATAATTATATTACAAGCATAAACAATGCATGTGTTCCCAAATAGCGTAGGCAGAGCAGACGAAACGTTAGACAGCCAAAATAATGACGGTTTCAAGTTTCATAGCCACTTGGAGAATAATTTAAGAAGGTTGTAACATTAGAAAGAGGTATAATAGTGACAGGTTACTAGCCTATCGCCTAGAGCAGGGTTTCTCAAACTTTCAGCTTCGCGAACCCCTGTTAACAAACTTTCGGTTCCACGAACCTCTTACTAACAAATGAACCCTCTCCTCCCAAGAAAAAAATACATGTGGATTAAATTAGGATTTTTATTTGAATAAAAAGGTAACACAACTTACCAAAAGAAATGTCTTTGTAATATTAATGTGATAGGTGTGCTTGTTTCTTGTCGCAAATGGATTGCATGTTAGGAGTTCTTTTAATTTTGGAAAATTTTAACCTTATTTCTGACTCGCTATCAAGTCGATTTCTGTATTCTGATCTTGTCGCGAACCCCCTGTTGTCGAATGGCGAACCCCTAGGGATTCGCGTACCCCAGTTTGAGAAACCCTGGCCTAGAGTATATCTTAACTTATTTCCTTAGTCACCTTTAACGACATGTATGGAGGAAATTATTCTATACTGACACCACACAGGACAGGACTGAGTTTTAATTGAGATAAAAAAGGCATATTAGTATTAGGGACTGACTAAAATCTATCGCAACCTATTTTTCTTTGTTACCTTTAACAAAATCCACAGAAGAAATGACGTACCTATAGTAGATTTGTTTAGGTAGTTAAAACAATGTAAATAATCTTGACATGTCTTTTTATTGAAATACACAGTCTAAAAATGAAAATCGTTACACTATACAATTCAACTATGAAAGTAAATAATTTTTTCATACCTAAATTGTAAAATGTAAATATTTCGATTTAAAAAGTGTACGTTTAAATAAAAAGACACGTCAAGATTGTTTATATTGTTTTAACTACCTAAACAAATCTACCATAGTGCTATTCTAAACTCGATCAACAAAGTTTGACATAAAAACTGCGCCACATGAAACTCTATAAGCACATTTTTAGTAAAGTTTTATCTTCATACATTAATTTGTGAATTCGCAGTTTACTCGAGTTTTAACAGAATAAAATCCTACTAAAATAGACACAACTTAATCCAAATCCCGCACCCTTACAAACTAACGTCTTCAGCTCCAAAAAAATCCCGCGACAAAAAGGAAACTTTATTCAGATCCCGCGCTTTGAAAAAGTCCGGGATTTAAAATGGGCGATCGCAACAAACGCCCGGCCGCAGCGGCTCGGATTATCTGAGAAATATTTTCAATATCCGCTACTTGCACAGTGGAGATTTAGACAGTATGATTGTGAGACATGATTCAAAATTCAACATTCAAAATTCAAAACTCAAAACTTTACTTTACGCAAGTAGGTTTCTTCTATGTAAGAGCATAAAGCACTCATCCAATAAGAATGCGCCACAAGTAACTTGACAAAAAGACAATTTTTTGAAAGTTAAATTTGTTATAGGTATAAAAATAACAGTAAAAAAGAACAATGGTGTAAAAAATTTGGAGACAAAAATGTTCAAGTTAAAGCATGTATTATTTAGTCATGACAACACGTTGTTCGCAGATTTTCACGCTATCATATCCTGTTCTATAAGCAGATCGGTACCGAAGCTTAGGATGATTACATAATATTATAAAAAAACAGGTTTCCGGCATTGAAAATATGTAGTGGATCGGTTTCTGATTAACCTGTTTCTTTCCGTAAGGTTGACCATGCACCGGTCGGTACCCACTCGCAGGAAACCTGTCCCATTATATTTTATAATCACCGTTAAGTGTTAAATAATCCAAGACAGGTACCTGTTGACTAAACCTGTTAAAATCACTTCTCATGTTTTTGCGCATAAATTCTTTCCCTTTCTTGGACCTTATTTGTACAATAAAATCAATAGAGAACTAAATATTTACGATTTAAACCGCAAAATATGCAAAGCTAAAGTTACTGCATGGTTGCAAGGTCTCTCGTATGTTGACACTGAAAATTTGCTGACGACTACAAGGTGAGGGTGACGCTGTTTTTAGCTGATTGTTGTTTTTTATTATAATGTTTACACTTGATTAGTTTCGATAATGTAGTTTAATTACCAACTAAGTACAGTAGAACCCGTTTAAGACGATCACGTTTAATACGATTTCACGCTAATTACGCCACTTTTACGCCAGCCCCTGCCACTTGAGACATAATTTTCATACATTTCTTAACGCTTAATACGATTCGTCATCCCGTTTAATACGTCGAGCCCGAGCCGAGATGCTCGTATTGTCAGTCACGAGAAGATGCTGTTCGAGGCATTTGCCCCCCTTCAGCGGGGTCTCTCCGCTCCCGAGTGGGCCTTCAGGCCTCGTTGGTCGTCTTCTGTGCTACGTCAGACTTCTGGTCCTCCATTCAGTGACGTCGCAACCCGGTTTTAAAAGGCGTAAGGCTGGCGGAGTTCCAGTGGGCCGTCCTGAGCCGGCAAGTCACTCCAGGCGTGCAGAGTGGCTAGCCGTTCCAAGAGAAATGCTCGGCCCGGCTGTAGGTGCGGACTGACCTCGGCGGAAGCTGCCATCCAGGCTTTTTTGCCTCCGCACTTACGCCTTCTCTATTGACAGGGACAGCTCACATCGTTGCCTTGACATGAGGAGTATAGGTATGTACCAAAATTAAAACATGTAGTATGTTTTATTTTCCCTTTCCCGGATAATACGCTTTCTCGCTTAAGACACGTTTTTGTTAGGGTCCCTGAGAAATCGTCTTATGCGGGTTCTACTGTATTATGTTCTAAGATAATGTATTGCATTGTTTAAAAGCTCGAGCTATTTATATTATAATTCTTTAGAACATATTGTCTATAACACAGGTTACACTTGTAACCTAGCATAGACTTAACTTTAATTACTTTTTAGACCTAAGATTATTTTATATTTATTATTTCCTTTTTGTATGAATTTTATGAATAGATTTGATTTGATTTGATTTGATTTGACTTTTTAACAGGCCTACTGTTTTTCAGTGAACTAGTTCCTGTGCAAGGAAACTACGCCAATATGCGTCCGATGCAAGCGCCGCGATTTTACTCTGCATGGAGATGAGACAAACAAACTTACGATTTACTTGCGATAAGTTTTTGTTCGCGGGATACACGGGCGTTACAGACTCTAAAGTTGCAGCATGTAGAAATTTCAATTGAATTGAAGTAATAATAATGTTTATTAATGTTCACTTATTATCAAATTTGATATTTATCACGAGCTATTCGGTGAAGGAAAACATCGTGAGGAAACCTACACACAGCGACGAAGTAATTCAACGTTGTGTGTGAAGTTCCCAATCCGCACTGGGCCCGCGTGGGAACTATCGCCCAAGCCCTCTCAAACTGAGAGGAGGCCTGTGCCCAGCAGTGGGACGTATATAGGCTGATGATGATGGTGATGATGAATAATAATGTTTTTTTTTAGTCCATAATAATAAATCGACTTTAACTATTCGAAATACACAACTGGCAATCATCTACTTACTGTATGAAACGAAGCATAACATTTTACGCAGTAATTATTCTAACAGACTACTCACTACTATTTTTTATTTTATTTTTTATTGTATCCTCTCTTTTTGTCTGTATCAATAATTTAGTTTCCTCTCTGCCTTTCAAAGGTTGGCTGTAAGAGATCCCTTAAGGGATAAGTCCGCCGTTGTACTTCGCCATTTCTTTTGTATATAATTTTGTTTTTTGTGTTTTTTTCCTTTTGTACAATAAAGTGTTTACTTACTTACTTACTTACTTACTATTCATACGTGACCACACTATTTTACTCCTAACACTACTCTTATTAGTATGTACTAGATTTTATTTTGTACGTAGTACTTTCTAAATGGATATTAGTATTTCTAATTGGATAAATATTCCGTGCCTCGTAGCTATTTTTATTACAATTTTAGAGTTCAAGTAAGTGCTAAGTCGCATAACACGCCTCGATTTAGTTTTCTTTAGCCGCTTACAATACCCACGGAAGTAATTTAAAGATATCATAAGCCCGACACTGCACTAACTACTTTTATTAATTATTAGCTGTGCGCGCGACTCCGTCCGCGTGGAATAGTGACTCATTTTCCCCGTTTTGCCACATTTTCCAATGTTTCATCGCTCCTATTAGTCGCAGCGTGATGTTACGTAGCCTAAAACCTTCCTCGATAAATGGTCTATCCAACACAAAAAGAATTTTTCAATTCGGACCAGTAGTTCCTGAGATTAGCGCGTTCAAACAAACAAACAAACATACAAACAAACAAACTCTTCAACTTTATAATATTAGTATAGATTATGATTTATTTTATCCCATCTCTAAACCAACGTATTCACTCAGTAAAAACTCTACCCTATTAAACCAAATCCCTGTTCATCAAACTAAAACTCATTTACGTATAACCTTTCCGAAATCTTATTACGACCGCAAAAGGGGCTAACAAATAGAGGCGCGTGAAAACGAGTTAGTTTAACAAGCAAATTAATTATCTGCCCTGAACAATGTATTGCGAATAGTTCTGGATCCCGACGCCCGACCTATTTAGTTGCTTGTTTGCCAACTACTTTTAGGGCCTGGTCTGAGGCGAAGCTATAGATTTATAGATATGACCGGTAAAGAGTGAAGAAAGTAGATGATTCTCACACTAAAAGTGTTAACTACACAAGAAAAGCTATGTTTGCCTATTTTTGCTCGACATTAATGGCTACTGGCAGGCACTTTAAATATGTTTACGGGGGCTCCCATAAAATAACCTTTTCAGGGTTCCGTACCAAAGGGCGAAAACGGGACCCTATAACTAAGACTTCACTGTCCGTACGTCCGTTTGTCGCCAGACTGTATACACGAACCGTTCTAGCTACATTGTTGAAACTGTTCCAGATTATTTATATTGCATTCAATAAAATTGTTATTTCCTGAAAATGTTCTCAAAACTTTTAGTTGTATATCATCTACTTTAAAAGTAAATACAATACAATACAATAAAATAAGTATTTAATACATCATCCATACAAAAAAAGGTATTTTTTTTAAGTTTTAGTACGAAAACCTCAAGTGCTAGTTCGACTCACACTTGGCCGGTTTTATATGTTTGCTGCTCTTAGTACGGCCACGTCTTTAAAGCTGGTGTTCTGCGGATATTTCCAGTGAAATTTGTATCCTGATTGTTCATTAATTTATTGGAAAGTATTGTTTTAGTTTGAAGCTTAGTTTTATGCTCATTAAGCTCGATTGTTAGTGTTGGGAGTTTGCTAAGATCAGGTAAATAAGCAAAATGGCCGGCAGATAACAAACAAAATAGATGCTCGTTTGTTCGCTGTTTTAGAGATAATTTAAGTGTAAAGAGTAAATGAAACTGTAGTTTAAAATAATACATAAACAATAGATCAAGCTATGGCTATTCCGCGTTTGTAGCTGCTTTAAAAGAAGTAGGTATTTAGCTATCGAATTGGTTAGATAGTATGTCGCCTAAAAATTAACTTACACACTAGGAACCTACATAATAGGAAGAAATGGAGTGATGGCGTTCTAAACCTGACAAAAAATTGTTTTATAATAACCCTAAAATGATTCTCGTAGTGTCATTCTTATGTAAATTATTGGAGTTTTTAATGTACCTATTGTAAAATGGGGTAGTAAGAGCAACCAAGACATAACAATGACATTACCTCACCACTTTAGCACAATTTGAGGTTTAAAGTCAGATAAAAGGTACAATAGTGATAGGTTGCTAGCCTGTATCCGTGTGGTGCCGGGTTAGAATAGCACCTCCCCCTTTCTTCCCGTGTCGTAAGAGTCGACTCTGGGAATAAGTTACAGGTATGGTTGGCGATGGGCTAGCAACCTGTCACTGCAATCACGTTTAACCATCTGGTTACCCTGAAATTGCTAAACGCGGCACTGGATTTTTGAATTCATGTGCTCTGCCATCCCTCTTGGGAATACAGGCGTGAGAATATGTATGTATGTCGCCTAAAGCATACCTAAACCTAAACCATCATCATAAGAGGTGTAGTTACAAAGTGTTACAAACCCGATAGTAAATACTAGTGTGGATACAAATCTTGCACTACAATTGCTCCACCAAACCTCGAATCCACAATCTCAAATTGCTTGCTCTAGAGCAAACGGTTCAAAATTGACGAGAGCAATCTCACTGCGGTCCCGCAAGTGATCAGGCAGAGGGAATTGTATCAAGACATTGTTTAGATGCTTTTGTTCTATGCGCTCCTGGTACTTCAAGTTGGTAACTTGGGTTATGTGGTGGTTAAATAAATTAGTCAGATTTACAAATAAACTAGGTACATACCAATTGCTGTACAAAAACATTTATCCATTTTTTCCGAGAATATCATAAAAGAAAGAAAACTAAAGTAAGCGACTAAAGAAATTGGATGGTGTTGTTTTCTCTACTATAAATGAATGGGTAGTAATTAAACCGACTTCTTTTTAATAGCATAATCGGCTACTGAAAAATCTAAGTTGCCTTCTAAATTACTAACACAGCCGCAATCAACCGTCATCTAAATAATGTCATCTTAGCCACTAATTATCTTCTATGTAAGCCACTGTAAATATAACTTGGCATCGTGCTTATTATTTAGCATCAAAATTTGTGACATGCATTCAAGTGGGAAACTTCTAAAATGTTATCATGTGGCACCAAAATAGTAATTGTATTAGCTTCTAATTTCATAAGTCGGTATGTTTAAAATGTAATTCATGTTACTTTTTTTTTCAGTAGTGGGTTTTCTGTAGGGGTCGCAGTTCTAACCTAACCTAACCAATTTTTGGTGGTAGTTTGTTTCCTGTAGGGGTCGCAGTTTTAACCTAACCCAACCAATTTTAGTAGTCGTTTGTTTTCTGTAGGGGTCGCAGTTCTAACCTAACCTATTTTTGGTAGTAGTTTGTTTTCTGTAGGGGTCGCAGTTTTAACCTAAACCAACCTATTTTTGTAGTAGTTTGTTTTCTGTAGGGGTCGCAGTTTTAACCTAACCTAACCTACTTTTATGGCAATAGTTTGGTTTCAGTAGGGGTCGTAGTTTTAACCTAACCTAACCTACTTTTTTTGGCAGTATTTTCGTTTCTTTGGGGGTAGCAATTTTAACCTAACCTACTATTTTGGCAAGGTTTCTGTGTCTCTGATTGGTGCAAATGGCCAGTTGCTGTCATGGCGCACACTAGCGCTAAATCGTACAGTGGCTATTTTCATGATAAAAAAATTTGAAGTATTATTTTACATGTTAAGTTAGAATATTTGAAGTTGTCTAATAAAGCTTAAATATATGTAAATTTTGAAGAGCCTGTATGGAAGCTGTAAAATGTAAAATGATAAATAATGAATTAAGAATTTCGTGGCCGAGTTAGTAAATTTGGTGGCAAGTAACAATAATTGTTGGTCTTGACTTGATGCTTTTTTTGTCATTTTTGCTGGCGTTGTAAAGAAGATGAAATAGTATTTTTGAAGCTATATCATTTTCCCGATGCTTAGTTATTAAATTAGAAGTTTGAGTATGCGGCCAAAAAAGAAAAATTGCGGCCAGGTTTACTATTTGCCTAAATGAATTACTTACGTAATTAATATTATGATTAAAATTTGAACCTCTATGGTGCCGAGTTTTGAATTAAAGTTATACATTTCTACCGTGGATGTCTTAAAAAGGGACTAAGGAAGCATGTGTCATGATGATACTACTTTCATCTATGCTTAAACCCAAAATGGTGCTCAATGTGTCTAATGAACGCGATATAGCCATGGTTTTGACCAAGTACCGTTTTGTGTGTTCTGCCTACCCTATCAGAAAATACAGGCGTAATGTATTGTATGTGACACATGTACTGTGATTGGTTGACATTCAAAAACCAGCAAAGTTTTTTTTACATTCTCAGCATCCTATTAAAAGCGAGGAGGGATCTTGCCGTAGTTTTTAAACAAGCAAACTACGCAGAGACCGAGAACGTGACATTTTACGGGACAGCGATCACGTTCGGATGCAGGTGTCATATACATACATACATAAATACCATGTCCATAATGTCCCTGATATACGTTCAGACGCTACAATCAGATGAGTTACATTCAGAAACCATTCGCTTCGCTCTTTTCTTTTAACACACGTGTTTTAAAAACTCATCATTTTGCTCAGCAGTTGCATAAAATACTATTTCACTACAAAATAAATGTTATTACAAATTTTATTCTGTAATTATATTCGAATTTTTGTGTTCATCAATAACGTTTATTTTTGTGTCACACAATAAAACTTTTTTGTTTTTGCAACTATTTTTTGTGTTTTTGTGTAATAGTAGATTGTTCAACAAGGGACTAAAACAAGCCATAATGACACGAGATATTTAGACACCCGAGCGTAGCGAGGGTGGCTATAGTTTGAGTGTCATTATGGTTGTTTAGTCTCGCGTTAAACACTCTACTTTTCACTTTGAATGCGAGGAAAAAAAACGACATTCTGTTAAAAACAAAATTACAATATTTATTATAGCAAAGCTTCCTATGTACAAATATGTTTTATACAAATACGCTCAATATGAGTAATGTAACGGACATATGTACTGTCAAGGAAATTGATACCTGTACCTTTTTGAACCTTTTCATAATTAGTTTCATATAGCTTTGATTAGTAGAAAGTATGGTATGTCGTCATAGTGGCATTTCTTGTGAAAAGGTAAAAAGTGGCACAGATATCAAATTCTTTGACTGTACCTAAGAAAAAAATTGTTTCGCGGGTTTTTCTTTTCTTTTACTTTTTTTTGTAAGGTGACGCTTTGAATGCTTGCATATTTAGCCAACAGATTTTAACTTGAAAACTATTTTTAAGCTTATTACACTATGCATAATAAAATGTATTAATCATTATTATAATTAAATAGATTCATATTCATAATCAATAATCGTGTTTCGCGAAATTTAATAACTTTTTAAAGTTTTTTTGGCACAGTGACAATTACCGCCATTTTTAAAGACGTAAAAATTGACTCAGTGTCATTTTGAGGTTATTTCTACGTCTATAAAAATGGCGATAATGCTACATTCACAAACACGGTGAAAGGCTGTTTAAGGCGTTTCTAAGGCAAATTAAAAAAAAAATTACTTTAGCCCCTAGAGCTTAAAAAGGAGTTTTAGGCCCGCTACGTAGGGACTAAAGAAACACTTTAAGAGCATGAGAAGTGAAAAATGTATAAATCGTGCGCTCAGCCTAACACATTGAGAATAGAGGCGTGATGTATAATATATGGAAAGTTATTTGTGTACAAATTAAATGCGCAATAAAAAAATATATTAGGAAAACGGAGTAAAGAATTCAAATCAAATCAAATCAAATTTAATAAGAAGGTAAATAAAATAAAATCGTGATTAAGTCCCGCGTACATACATATAAATATAAATCAAATTTATTCATAAAATTCATACAAAAAGGAAATAATAAATATAAAATAATCTTAGGTCTAAAAAGTAATTAAAATTAAATTAAGATAATTTTTAACAACTCAGAAAATAACTTTTACTGTGACGTTTTACGATGGGTAACTAATATCAATGGATTACACTGTACAACCAAACAGCAACCAACATTTAGCTCCTTTGTCTTCGCAACTAATATTATCAAACGATGGTAATTCTGACAAACCGGATTACCCGGCCTGTTATTTGCTGAGACCCGTAAACTATACCGGATATCCGTTTATCAATACTTGCCCTAATAAGGGTGGTATGTCCTTTCTGGTGTGGTTAGTGGGGTGTGGTGCTAGTTGTAGCGACAAATACAATATTAAAAGATATTTAAGTACGTTACAATCATTTTCAAGTAATGGAACTTTTAGTATAATATAACTCAAGTCTTTAATAATGAGTTGTTTGAATAATAGCCGTGATAGCCCGGCGGTTCGACATGTGGCCTCTCAAGCAGAGGGTCGTGGGTTCAAACCCCGGGCTCGCACCTCTTAATTTTTCGGAATTTATGTGCGATATCGAATTTGATATTTATCATGAGCTATTCGGTGAAGGAAAACATCGTGAGGAAACCTACACACAGCGACGAAGTAATTCAACGTTGTGTGTGAAGTTCTCAATCCGCACTGGGCCCGCGTGGGAACTATAGCCCAAGCCCTCTCATTCTGAGAGGAGGCCTGTGCCCTGCAGTGGGACGTATATAGGCTGATGATGAAATGAAAGTTTTGAGGGAAATAAAACGGTACTAGTATCTTTAAGTCGAAAAGAACTTGACATATTTTGGGTCAATGTCTCTAATTTACTGTCACTAATTGGCCCTTAACATATCGAGCTAATCTTGATGTAAAGACGTGAGTGGATCCGTTTTATTTCACAATGAATTATTATCAAGATAGTTTTATGTCAAAAATGTTAAACTTAATATATGTACAAGCAGAGGCAACTCTTGGAATGGTAGTTTATTTTATGGTTTAGAATTTAATTTTGATGTTTTTGGAAACACTTTTTCAAGTCTTAGAAGTCAGGTCCAAGAATAATGCGCCACCGAAAGACCAAAAACATTTTTGTTTTTTTTACCGTTTTCTTTTTTACAAAATCTGTGGAAAACTAAACTACGTCTTATACTATGCATAATTAAAGTTTATAACATAATTATAATTTTTATAGACTTCAAGTTTTACTAGTAATGACGAATGTATAGGTACTTAAAGTTGACTTTTAAATCCTTTCATTTTCGAGGCCATTTTGTCTCGCTCTCACTGGCACCCCGCCCTTACCCACCACATACGCTTATATTATAAAGCCGCGGTCACACTAACGGCGGGCGATTACAAGGGTCCTGACGTTTATGTGGGTAGTTGATTGTTAACTCCGGCAAATTGGATTAACCGGTTGCTATGTTAATTTTTAACAAGACCCTATAATTGATACACTAGTTGGCAGTTAATTTAGACCCTCGGATAATAGTTATGTATCCACCCGTTATATCATCATCATCATCATCCAGCCTATATACGTCCCACTGCAGGGCACAGGCCTCCTCTCAGTATGAGAGGGCTTAGGCTATAGTTCCCACGCGGGCCCAGTGCGGATAGGGAACTTCACACACAACGTTGAATTACTTCGTCGCTGTGTGCAGGTTTCCTCGCGATGTTTTCCTTCACCGAATAGCTCGTGGTAAATATCAAATTCGATATCGCACATAAATTCCGAAAATTTCAGAGGTGCGAACCCGGGGTTTGAACCCACGACCCTCTGCTTGAGAGGCCACAGGTCGAACCGCTAGGCTACCACGGCTTACCCGTTATATAGCTCGTTAAAAACATACATACATTATAATAACGCCCGTAGCACCAAATGGAGTAGGTAGAGCACACGAAACGATATTTAGACAAGCTATGCTTAAATCACATTCCGTGGCCACTTTCAGCATGATTTTAGGTTTGATAAACAGACCAGACAGTCGGGATAGAATAACACCTCTACATTTCTACCGTGGATGTCGTAAGAGGCGACTAAGGAGTGGTTTTGGTATGCTTTAGGCGTCAGGCTAGCAACCTGTCACTATTCTACCTCTTCCATCTTTGCAAACCTAAAACTTTGCTAGAAGTGGCTGCAAAGCGTGATGTAGTCATAATCATGGCTTTGTCTGTCACGTTTCGTATGCTCTGCCACGGCTATTGGGACCACAGGCGTGATTGTATGTATGTACGTATGTATAAACAGATAAAAGAGGTATGACAGTGACAGGTTGCCAGCCTGTTTCCTAAAGCACACCTAAAGGTCCTTGGTTGCCTCTTAGGCCGTGGTCGCCTTCACCCGCCGCCCGCGGCCGACAACGGCCCGCCGCCCGCGGCGTCTGAATAATAGTTGTAAACGGAACGCCACACGCGGCGGGCGAAAACAACCACCTTCGAGCATTCCCGAACATACCATTCAGACGCCGCGGGCGGCGGGCCGTTGTCGGCCGCGGGCGGCGGGTGAAGGCGACCACGGCCTTACGACACCACTAAAGAACACAATTATGTCGAGGTTTATATATCTTTATTCGTTACTTACGCGCGCTCGTTCCACCCATCGATCGGGGCGCACTTAACCGAGTTTTATCATTATTTTCATCATTACAGTCTCGTTACAAGTGGAGGGTCTCATTAAGGAATCATTAAAACCCTCTCCAATAGGCGGGAATGAGGAAAAACACGATTTCACGTCATATTTTATTCACTTGATTTTTACGGATTACTTTTATTTATTCGTTGAAAGTTTTTTTCTGTTTATACTAAAAGCAGAATAGTTACATTGTTTTATGAAACCATTCGTATTAAATTTTTGTTTGGTAATCATTTGAAACAAATCGTAACGCATTCGCAATCACGTACAGCATAATAAAATTTTAGGTTGGGTTAGATTAAAATTGATGGAAGAGCTGTACAACAGTGACACGTTGCTAGCTTGTTTCCTAAAGCATACATACATACATACATACATACATACATACATACATACATACATACATACATACAATGTTTAACGCATATTATGTTCCCAAATGGGGTAAGCAGAGCAGACGAAACGTGATATGGACAAATCCATGATTATGACTATTTCACGCTTTGCAGCCACTTCTAGCGTAATTGTAGGTTTGAAAACAGATGGAAGACGTAGTATAATAGTGACAGGTGACCCTGTCGCCTAAAGCATACCTAAACCTATTTCCTTAGTCGCCTTTTACAACATCCACGAGGAGATTTTACTGTAAAAAAAATCGGTTGTCTGTAAAATCGGCTTACGGACGATGGTTGAACGTGACAACGTCATAAGAAAATACTGATGGAATGTTTCCATTTTTCAAAAGATTTTTTTAATTTTATTTAATTTTATTATAAAATAAAATTTACATATTTTGTAGCATGCATTAAAAAAATACAAAAAGAACTCTTTCGAACCGGATTTGAACCGGTGACCTATGATTCTACAGTCCACCGCTCTACCAACTGAGCTATCGAAGGATGAGAATTAGAGTTGAAATTCTGATAAACTTTCTGCAACGTAATTGGTTTAATGGGACGCCTCAGATCGACGACGTCATCGAGGTAACGCCGCGTACGTCATGTTTTTTTGTGCGTGCAGCCGACTCCATCGAATTATAAGACGTTGTCACGTCAAAAACATGAAAAAAGCATATCAAAGTGACTAATTCCAAGACAGAATTTAGTTCTCATTATGTGAAATCAACGTTAAAACTATAATCAGTCCAAATATAGAACATAATCGTATCAACCTCTTCTCAACTGAAACAGACAAAAGTCTCTCAAACCGTCGATTTTTACTCAAACACCGTCCGTCAATATTTCGGCTCACTGCAACGATTCAATATTAGTCCGAGCTAACGAGTTGTCATTCCATTTGAGCGATAATAACCTCACAGGCATTAGGATAAGGTTAAATTTACTGCAGCACGGCGACTAATTATTTTGTTTAAATATTTGACAATTACCGTCGAGTAGGGTCTGTTTGGCGTCGCGAGCAAAGTTGCGTTTGCGTTCGGATTATATGGAGTTAGGAAGAAATTGGCTGAATAAGGTAAGTTTGTGAATTATAGGGGTGAGATTTTGTAGAATTTGTAGGTAGAATAGTATTTTTGTTTGATTCAGCTGCATTTGAATGTAATAGAGCGCGAACGGAAGAGGTAACGAACCGGAGTTATCGTTGCAGTTTTGTTTTGTTTTCTAGAACTGTTTATTATTTTAGTTTTTGTTTCTAGTGTTGATTTTTAATGTTTGTATGATGCCGGGCTTCAAATAACATTTCTGTATTTATTTTTAGGATTTTGTAAGAGGGTGACTAAGTGTGTTACCGTGTGGTGTCGGGTTTAGAATAACACCTCACCATTTCTTCCGTGGATGTCGTAAGCGGCGACTAAGCACATAGGTTAAGTTATACCTTAGGCGACAGGCTAGCAACCTGTCACTATTGTACCTGCCACCTCAAACCCTTAAAAATATTATGCTAGAAGTGGCCACAAAACGTGAAATGGTCATCGTTTTGTCTGTGTAGCGTTTTGTGTGCTCTGCCTACCCTGTTTGGGAATATAGGCGTGTTTGTATGAATGTATGTATGTGACTAAGTAAATAAAAGTATTGCCACCTGTCATATTTAGGTGGTTTATTAAAGCTGACGCAATCTTGATTTGTTTCAATTTCAAATTCAATGAAGGAGATAATTTATAACAAAAGAAGCTGTCTTTGTGATATTCGTTTTCTGGATTTTCTAAAAAAAAATTCTGCTCGAGTAACTTTTGTTCTTTGACTTTCTAAAAAAAAGAACTGGCTTAAACAGCGATAATTTTTAAATTTATAGGTAAGACAAAAAGTCCTCATTCTATATTTGTTTCCTTAGCAGAATACAAAACCTTTTGAACATATCACTGATGCTTTCGGAATATATCAAACACCGAACACAATATGAGACGAAACTCGACACAGCGAGCAAACTTCCCACCAAAACAGAATAGACAAATCTGAACGTAGAATTTTATGAGAGGGTTCTTTGAAAGAATTAATTTAATAGGAAATTGAACAATAAAAACTTGATTCAAGAGTGAAAGTCGGTAGGGACGTGTAAATTACAGACAATTAAATTGAGGCGTAAAGAAAAAAAATACTTTAACCAGTTTCCTTAGTCACTTCTTACGACATCCATGGAAGAAATGGAGAGGTGTTGTTAATTCTAAACCCGACTTAACGGAAGGAGTTATAGAAACCACAAAAACCTTTAAAAAGTATTACAGTAAAGAAAAACTAATAATTGAAGTTGTTTTTATGACGAAAAATATCTAAATGCTTATAATAGATTTTTGTACTACTTACGTATATCCCGATAAAACACTCAAGGGTCTATCTATTACATCTTGTATGGAAAAAAATAGTTTTTACTAAGACAAACCAATGCTTTAGTTCAACCGTTAATTGATAGAAGCTCATAAAGGTTAAGACTTAAAAATTAGCGAATGAATCAACCAATAGTAACCGAAAAAGACTCACAAGTTATTCAAAATCAATTTCAATTTGAAATTTCTCTGAGGATCTCTAAAAACTTTTTAAAACTCTGAAGCGACACTTTATTTTTATTTTGAGTCCCGAGTTTTACGTCAACCGCTACGCCGGCTACGCCGTAGAGGTGCTACGACGTTACCGCTACGGTGCTACGTGGCAAAACTTTTGTGAGATTGTAAAAAGTTGTTTCCCAAAGACGTAACAGAAGCTGCGTCTTGGAAACAAAATGTTCAGGAAATGTGTTATTTCTCACGTTTGCTTTTCAGTAGTATGAATTTAAAAGTTATTTTATTTTATTCGGTAACAATTTCCTATTTCGACATGCTAGCAACCTGTCACTAAAAAATGATGCGGCAACGAAACGTGAAATAGTTATGGTTTTGTCTATGTAGCGTTTCATGTTCTCTGCCTACCCTATTTGGAAATACAGGTGTGATGTTTATGTTTGTAAGTATGTGTGCATCAACCATGAAAAAAAATATTGCACTACACCTTCTAAATACATACATCCGTATCTGTACTAATAAATAAATGTGAAAGTGTGTTTGTTTGTTTGTTTGTCCGTCGTTCACGGCTAAACGAAGCGATGAATTGACGTGATTTTTTAGGTAGAGATTAGAGAGTTTAGGGCATGGAGAGTGACATAGGCTACTTTTTGTCTCTTCATAACCCCCTACTTCCCTAAAATGGTATGTGGAAGTTTGTGGAGAATTCCGTAATTTTCAATGTAGAAAGCTATAAATCGGTATGTGTGCTATCTCTTCTGTACTACTCCGAATTTAACGCGAGCGTAGCCGTGGGCAAAAGCTAGTACATACATAGAATCACGCCTATAATCCCAAATGAGGTAGGCAGAGCGCACGGAATGTGAAATAGATGTAACTATGATGACTATTTCACACTTCGCAGCTACTTCATCTTCATTTTGGGTTTCAATACTCACTCATCACTCTAGCATCATTTTGGGTTTGAAAACAGATGTAAGAGACCCCCTAAATACTTTATCAAAATCAATCATAATCTACATAATTAACGTTCATACGACATCAATACCGGTATAATCTCTCCACAAATATTCATATTCAAAATGCCGCTGCACTTGACTCCGGGCTAAGCCGGTAATCCGGTAAAGGTCCCGCCCCTGCCAGTTACCGGTATCCGAGTTATCCGACGGTTATTATACCTGTTGACTGTACTTACCAGTATTAAGGATAGCTGGGCTAGTGTTAGTTGGTTTTTGGGTACAATTTTGAGGAGATTTTTGTGTTATAAATACATACCGTTTTGTGACAGCTTCTAGCAATGTTTAAGGGTTACCCAAACGGTAAAATCGGCCCCAGTTATTGAGACTTTCTTGTCCATCCGTCCGTCTGTCAGCAGACAACATGTCTTATTAGCGGAATATTTACTTGTTCATCTACTTATTCACAGCCAAAACGTCGTTCACTAGATTTAATCGAAATTTTATCATTATCAGCGTCTATTCAAAATTTATAGTCCCAGTGAAATGTGCAGCGCTCGACGTCCTAGACGGGCTACGAATAAGCTCGAAACATGTCGAGCTAAACTCGATTTAAAACATGATTTCAAGATGAGTAGGTCACACCGTAGTTTAATGTACAATGGCGTACACTAGATTAATCAAAATTTTATCACTGTACGAAATTAAAAGTCCCCTTAAAAAATTGAAGTGCTTTCACCTCCGTCCATTTCACTCCGTGTACTATCAACCAGGATAAATGCAATTAATCCAACATAGCGATTGATTTTGCCGTCGTCAGCAAACAAAAAGAGTGAACGAAAACCTTTCGTCATTCATTCGGTCAGTGAACGGAATAGTGAACACTGAATGTGAATGTTTTTTAACACAAGTTTGAACTTTATGAAAGGTTCTGTTGATTGATTTGGTGCCGTCATGTGCTGTTGGTGTAGGTTTTAAAAAGGCAATTATTAAATAACTCTTTAAAAAACCGGCCAAGTGCGAGTCGGACTCGCGCACGAAGGGTTCCGTACCAAAAACTGCAAAAAATCTGAATTTTTGTATGGGAGCCCCTCTTAAATACTAATTTTATTTTTATTCAATTATTTATTTTTAAAGTAGATATTTAATTAAACAT
>BHDV01015266.1:0-36991 GCA_005406045.1 Adoxophyes honmai
CCAAGGTGCGGTTTACAGCAGGATTGCTTTTTACCGTCGATATGAGTCTTGAATGTAGAGTGAAATATGTATCATAAAATTAATGTGTGATTAAAATAAATAATGATTATCAATGTTTTGTTTTTGCTAAGGCTGGATTTTAAGATGTAGATGTCTAAGCCTTTTCAAATAGATCAAAAAAGTAAAGGACTTAATTTTAAAATGCTTATTATCTCTATTTGAGTTTTTATTGCATTGTTTTTACTTGGTTACAGTCCCAAAGTCTGACTTGGCAAGATTTTAAATAGTGGTGGTAAGTTTGTGCATCGCTTTTCCATTGAATTTCTGTATGTGGTCTTATAAATTAGCATCTTATCACTTTACCCCTACCTTCTTTTAAGAAGATTTGGTACCATTCTATTGAATTGGAGGAGAAAAAAACGCATTTTTTTAATCATGCCGTACATTAGTTTTTTCCCTAGAACTTATCTAATTGGTACTGCGACAGGGTTGTATATCTGACGTGTGGGCGACGTTCAGGATAAAAAGCCACAATGTTTAATTCAATTGCTGTAAAACAAGCGTCAAGCATTTTAATAATCCCGAGGGGAGTTCATTAATGCGGAGAATACTCTTATTAATATTAACTTTAACTAATAACTATTGCCATAAGTTACAGTGTTGCCACCTGCTGGGTTTAAAAGTCGCTAAACATTTTTCGAAATATCGCTAGATTGTAGAAAATGTCTTCCAAAATCGCTAAATGTATGGAATACTACCTATATTAACTGAAAAAAAATCACTAAAATGTATGAAACGCCTGAAAAAAAAAGTCGCTAACATAGTCCCAAAGTCACTAGATTTAGCGACAAAGTCACTAAGGTGGCAACACTGATAAGTTAAATGTAGGTGTCAACGACGATATTAATGTTCTAAAAAAATATTGCCATAATAAAAATTTATACCATAGACAAGGGACAAAGCTTTCATGAACAGAAGTCTTTATTTTGATAATTCGAGTTAAAAAAGCCGTTTTATATTATTAAATGAAAAATAAAAAATAAATTGCAAAAGTGATTTGACACATGGTATGAATTAATTTATTTTAATTCAGTAAAAAATATTATCTGGGAAACATTTTAAAACATTTGCAGTCGTTCCAGCATAGAGGACAGAACCTATGTTGGTCTGTCCTCTATGTTCCTTAGTAACGGATAACAGTTTGACAAAAGTATAAAAAAATAAGTCAGCTAAAAGCTTTATTTTATTATAAAAACTACATCATGGCAGAACTTCAAAGTCTTTTTAAAAAGCATTGCGTCGTACCTGATGTAATAAATACCGCGCCCTCTGAAATAGTGAACATCCAATATTCTAGTGGTGTCTCGGTTGAAACGGGGAAGGAGCTAACCCCGACTCAAGTAAAAGATAAACCTGTCGTTAAATGGGCCGCTAAGGATACAGAATATTATGTTCTTGCTATGGTGGATCCGGACGCGCCAAGTCGTGAAAAGCCAAAGTTCAGGGAATGGCATCACTGGTTAGTTGGTAACATTCATGGCGGTGATTTGAACAAAAGTGAAGTATTGTCCGATTATATCGGATCAGGACCTCCAAAAGGAACTGGCCTACACCGTTACGTATATTTGGTTTTCAAGCAACCTGAAAAATGTGATTTTTCCAAACATCCAAAATTGCCGAGTAATTCTGGAGATAAAAGAGGCAATTTCTCAATTGGAAAATTTGCACAGCAATTTCAACTGGGCCCTCCCATTGCTGGAAACTTTTATGTTGCCCAATACGATGACTATGTTCCTAAACTGTACGCAAAACTCAAAGGATAGAGATTTTTTAATAGTTGTGCGTGGCAACCTTTATAAATTATAAGTAAAAATAATTGTTGTCTATGGTTTCGATCGATAACTATTTCCGCCTCCGCGTGACATTCTCATTTTTTCGGTCCGCCATATCGTCCGCCATTACATTTCTGGAGTTTGCGTAAATTGGTCGTTGCTGTGTACGATCATCACGCCACATCAGTTTATCAGTGACAGTGAATTACGTGCGTCGTATCGCAGCGTTTTATTAGAACAAAGAGGCTCTACGTTCAATCGTATGTCCATCCAGAATCTCAACACATTTGACCCGTTTGCCGATGCTATCAAAAGCTCGGAAGACGACGTTCAAGATGGATTAGTCCACGTCCGGATCCAGCAGCGGAACGGACGAAAGACGCTAACTACGGTGCAGGGCCTGTCATCGGAATATGACCTGAAGAAGATCGTGCGGGCATGCAAGAAGGAGTTCGCGTGCAACGGGACCGTGGTCGAGCATCCGGAGTACGGCGAGGTGCTGCAGTTGCAAGGGGACCAACGCGAGAACATTTGCCAGTGGCTCACCAAATCGGGTCTGGTTAAGCCCGAGCAGCTCAAGGTGCACGGCTTCTAAGCCGCGCCGTCGCCCGTCGACATAACATGTCCGCCGCATCCGCATCATCATAGTCAAATAAAAAATGAGAACGTGCGCGTTATAACCGTATCGAATATGTATTTAGAAAGCACCGATGTTTACAGAGAAGATCGTTCGAAGAGGCCTCCAGCCTCCCGCGCCTTGTGCCTTTCTGACTCCCGTGTATTATAAAGTAAATATTTTCAAGCGACGCAGTCCTGCGTTTCTAGAAAAGCTTTAGTTGCAATTATACGCCGAACGAAATAGTAATAATAATCACTTTGTTTTTTACGACATTAATACTTATTAAATTGCTGTAATGATTATATGATGTGTCTCAATTAATAAACATGTTTTTCTAAGATGTGTTTTTATTGCCACGTGTGGCTGGTGATGGAGGCCCAGCCATGGGATAACGGGAATTGTGACTTCAGCAGTGCAAGTGAAAGTGGGCAGGGCGGCGACATAACGTTGCGAATTTCGCTCCTTTCCTTGTCACGCAACTGTGCGCTTTTGTTGCCGGGCAACCTACTTAGTAACTCGATTAAATACGTCCGCTGTTTTTAACTAAGTGCATAATCGTAATCGTTTCTAAATCATCTTGAGAAAAGTTATAAATTATTAACTGCCAACACATGTAGTTATCTATCATTCGAACTCGCGACGATGAAGCGTGGTCATTTTATTATTACATTAAATCTTCAAGTCAATTTGTTTATCCTCCTGGATCCCCCGGTCCTCACTTGAGGACATAACATTCAAAAAAATCTGAAGTCTAATGTCAAACCGTCTTAACAAGTTTACACGCATAGTAGGTTTCCGAACGCACTTGTCAACTTAAAAAAATAAACACCGAGTCACAGACGCCCAGTCAGCGAATAGTGCGGCTTTGACATCGGACGCTGCCGGCCATACCATGCCTCGCGGTTAGTAAATCTAAAGTTATCTCAATGCATTGTTAATTATATATTTTTGTTTTGTTTTTATTAGTACACTTTTGGTATATTTCGTATGTTAGTAAGTGTATTTCTTGCTTGTAATTAGAAAAAAATAGTTTTATGTATCTCTGAAGTTAATGTACTCGTGCGAGTACAAGAGGACGATATAAGTTTGTTTATGTTCTCGTACGAGTACACAGGGTCTCAATGCTGTGAGTTGTTTTATCTTTCGTTAAAGTTAATTTTGTTTTAATTTCAGTTTTCAGGCTTGAAGAACTGTGAAATAGAGGAGTTTCTTAATTTCGATGAATCCGACGGCCTTTCCGAAGGCGAAGATGTTTATATTGTGTTGTTCGTTTTTATTACTATTTTTTATAACTCTCACCTTCGGTGAAACAAGGGCATAGTTGTTGAAAAATTCAAAAATTTGTTAAGTATACACAAACGTAAAGGAAAAGTTTTGGATCATTTGTGGAAACTTAACTCGTTTTTTGGATTTTTCAACAATAATGTGCCCTTGTTTCACTGAAGGTGCGAATTGTTGATTCTGTTACCTGTAAACCAATGTATAATCAGTAAAAATAAGTATTTTCGTAAGTTAATATGTACGTAAGTAATGTTAATTCTTTGTGATATTATTATTGCTATTTATGTGATACTTAATTAATCGGAGTAAGTACAAATCAGGAGTTTTTGTGAGTTTATACGCAAATAAAGTTGATTTTTCTAGTATTTTGATTTAATTAATACTGTTCTCGAGTGAGGTCAAAGTCCTTGTGTACTCGTCTGAGGACATAGTGAAAAATCGAGAGGAAAACTCCAGGATTTTTTTTATTAATTTTCCGACAGTAAGGGGTATGTACTTAATACATTTTATGGAAAAAATAATAGTTTTAACAAAATTAGTATCTTCAGGATCCAGGAGGTTATAATTATGCCCGATAAAAATCATTACATATTTGTTCGCGCCAAAGTTTTACAAGTACTAAAACTAGTAACTTTGTCGTTTTCTGTATTGCCTTGTGTTTGACATTGACAATATTATGACGCACAGCGGACTTGGCCGTGCTTTAGTGACTCACATTTCGATTATTTTAAGGAAAACTCCCCTGCATTTGTGTTGTTTTATTTGTTTTGACATCCAATAATTAGTATACCATACTGAAATATCGGCGAAATTACTAATAAATATGTATTGTTACGAAATATTGATAGCTGGCACTCCTCTGGCCGACTTATTTCGCCTTGGTTAGGCGGACTTCGGATTGGTGACTCATAACTCAAATTAGGAGCCTAAGCAATCTTGAGCACGTAACATATTTGCGGTAGAACGGTATTTATTTTCTTAATTACCTATTGGTTCAACGGCACGTTCGATGAACTTGGAACTTCTGTAGGTATTTAAGTCCCAAACAAACAAGTATCTGACTAATTAAAATAAACGCACGACGTATTGTTTTATTTCATTTTGTCTTCAAACTGTTTAGTAAACTTTATATTTACAGTGCTGTAACGGCAAGAAAGTGGATTTCAACCTCATTAGTTTTATACAGCGTGATGTAATGACTGATGAGGAAAGATCTGAATGTAAATAAAAAAAGTTTTTTTTTAATCCGACAATAGGCACAAACTAAAGTAAACGTAGAACTTAAACGGGACTTAAAATGATTTGGGTGTTTCCTCCAATTAGGGACATCCTGTTTTTTCCTTTTATTCCCTTTAGTTGATATAAAAATGCCGATCACTTAGCTATTACTCCAGATACCTAGATAGTACTGTATGATTTCGGCTAGCGGGTTCTCGGCTTCTCGCGAACGTTATGTTATGAAGAACCCGAATGTGTTAACCACCAACAACGGGATTTTAATACACGTGGTAATAAAGGAATTCGAATGCAAAACTTTATTACGGGTGTCAAAATACGTTTTAAAATTAATTTTACGAGATCGTAACTACTGAGTAGCTTTGTTTTTTATTATTACTATGGGTTAATTAAACTACGTAAAAAGTTAAAGCTATTAAGTATACAGTCCCCGCCTTTTAACGTGGGAAGATTTCAATACCTACCTTACACCTTATCAAGTTTCTTGTAGCTGAGGATCTGTCAGTAAAGTAAGTGAAGCAATTACTAGACTTTAACAGAGTTCTACAGAGTGATGCTCTGATGATCATATCAAGCAATACACAACACAGAGAACGGGCTAGTAGGTAATTTTAGTTAATTTCAGTTCAGAGTTTTTAAAAGTAGACTGAAAAAAGTTGTCAATCCTTGGACACACAGGGCTGATATAAAGTGAAACTTTTATTCACTCGTGATTAAAACTGACGACCAATTCTAAATTTGGGATGACTAGCACAATATACCTAGGTACAGTCACGAACCGGGATTGTTGAGCCACTTGGCACTGTTCGCAATTTAGTCTTGTAATCAATGACCGATGTGACGGACTAGATGTCAGCTATTGGATTAGTATTACACGACCAAGTTACAAACATAGGCAAGTGGCTCAACAATCCCTGTTCGCGATGCGATGGTACTAGACAACGGAATGCTTAACTTTTTGTGTCGAGGGTGTTCCTACATCAATGCAGCATGGGGTTCATAAAATAAATGAGAACTTTAGCACCCGTAGCGCCACCTATCGTCCAGTAGCAGAACTTCTTCCACAAACGTCATAAACTGTTAATCAAAATGTTCAACATCGCGCTGTCGAAGTTTCGAAAATCGATTGCATAAGTACAACTTCCAACTTTCTCTCTGTGGACTGCGGTCCCCAGGCATAACATCTGCCTGGACACTGCACACATCTTAAGCTGCTGCTACGCTAGACGAACCGAGCACGAGCGGAGCGGAGGCGAACACAACTCGTATAGTGTGGACCGACTTACAAGCCTCGAACGAGCGCACTGCGAACTGCGAGCATTTCGATCGTGCTCGGCTGCGCTCCGCCTGTTGTCGGTTTTTTGAAGGGATATGCTTCGCGTCGCAGTTGTTGGTTCGTTGTACGTCCACACACACGCCGCGAACGACGAAACCGAGAACGGCTCCACTTGTGCTCCGCTCGTGCTCGGCTCGCGTAGCGTAGAGCCAGCTTTAGCAGGGTAAATTAATTCCCTACTCCTACAAATGCAATAACCAAACGCTTTTCTGTCATGTCAAATCAATTGACGTTTAGAATTTTGACGTTTTCTAATTTGCAAATGTATGTTTAATTCGTCAATACTTTGCGGTATTGTTGTTAGATATTACAGGGATTTTCAATATCAAACACGAATCTCACTATGTTGTAATTTGTTCGCATAGACACGATTGTTACCTATAACATTGATTGATTTGTATGCAGGTAATATATTGTTCCTTTTTCGGTCAGTTCCCGTTTGGTTCTTATAGTTGCAGTCTTACTCATTGGTATGTCTATGTAGCCAAATATGTTGGTAAAAAATAATAAAAGTTGACAGACTATGTTACATACACGAGGAGTATCATTAATTTAGCGATTTCATTTCTAAGAGTAGATGTGTTATTATTTCGCAATTATTTTGAACCAATTGCCGAAAATGTAGATTTTTTAAATGTTTGTGGAGTACCTATTCTCACAGTTCAGGGAAGAACATTTTATTGTTTTTTTTTTAAAATTGTATATACAAAGTAATACAATTACAAAGCTAATAATAATAATAATAAGCTAAATGCGCGCCTACTATGGGGCTACAGAGGGAGGAACAAACTGTACAGCGTACCGACCGAGGATGCTGTCTTTGTTTCAGGCCCTCGAACCGACCGTGATCGTCATAGCGAAGAGTCTCGACCACCATCTTAGGAGACTCTCGCTAGACGGTTGGCTCAAGGGTTTGATACAGAAGGCAGTACTCCTTGACACGGCACGTATCGTCAGGAGGTTCCTCACTCTGCAACCCTAAACGCCGGTAGCTTGGGCCTTGCTCCGCTGCCGACGGCATCCTAGATTAGGTTTTTTATACTGTGTTTATTTTTTGTAAGTGCATTTTGTATTTTACTTTTTATATTCATATTGTAAAAAACCTAATTTAAGAAAATAAATATATACTGGAATAATAAGCTAATAATAAGGTGTAATTATTACAAAGCTAGCTAAAGAAAAATAAAAACCAAACATAAAAATATTACATATTTATAATTAATAATAATAACATAAAGGTAACTCTTAAACCTTTTTCAAAGTAAACATTTTTAATTAAATCAGCTTAGATTTAAAACGGTTCAAGTCTAGTCATAATCAATGTTTGATTTTAGACTTGCTAAACTTCCAGGTATTAGTTTAAAACACCATGTCCGACAAAGCACTGACGCTGGGCCAGCGTGTGAAGGTAGTGGGCAAAGATGTAAAGGGTTCCGTGGCTTATGTGGGCTACCCCACGTTTGCTACTGGCAAGTGGATTGGGGTCATTCTTGATGAGGCTAAAGGGAAGAACAATGGAACAATCCGAGGACATGCATATTTTACGGTGAGTTTTTGTCCTTTTATTTATAAAATTAGTGGAGATACTTTAATGGACATGAGTATTATATGCTTCGGATATCTACTCCTACTCCTCCTATTTTGTCTTAATGTTCTAATATTATAAAAAATATATTTTGTTTAGTTCAGAGGGTAGATCAAAGAAATATCCTTAAGTTTATGAAAGAAGGGTAAGGTTTCATTTTATGAAGTTTAAATTGTAGATATAGGGTATTCAACTGTAAACACAGATTATATTCAGAAATAAAGCAGGTAGTTCATGAAAAATAACTGTCGTTTTTCAAATTCAGATTATTTTTTTATGCAAATGTTTACAAGTTATTCCATCCAGTCAAAATGTTTGCTGGACAAATAGAACCTTTTGATTTGAGCTCCAATTGGACGCAATATGTAGAGAGATTAGAACAATACTTTATTTTCAATCAAATATCTGACAGACTAAAAGTGTCTGCGCTTATATCTCTAATGGGGAAGGAGAGCTACGAGTTATTGGTAAAATTGTGTGTTCCTGACCGACCAGCGACCAAAACATTCAAGGAATTGGTGAATATTATGAGAGAATTCTTGGAACCTGCACCAAATGCTTTAGAAAAGTGCTGCAAGTTCAGACAGAGGACACAAAAACCCGGAGAATCTGTTATGGCCTTTGCAGCGGAACTCAGAAAGATGACATCCGATTGTAACTTCAAAGACCTGGATAGGAACATGTGTGACCAGTTCATTTTTGGAATTGAGAGTGAAAGTATGAGACAGAAGCTCTTGGATAGAAAGGAACTTTGTTTCACGAGAGCTGTAGAGTTGGCTCTTATTTGGGAGACCGAAGAGTTATGTACCCAAGGTTTGAAGACTGACAACTTTATACAGAAAAAGGATTCTATATGTATATGTGACAGAGTCAGCGATAAAACTTTTCTAGCGCATGAAAGAGAGAGACATGAACAACCTCAATCATGTAGTCTCCAGCCGTTTGATAGCTTAGTCAGTTTAGAAAGCACAATTAACTATGTGATTGAGATTCAATCTACAGATGCATCTTTCTCTAAACAGAGCATGAATAATACATCTAATGTTAATAATGCTGACACTGCAGTAGAAAGTAATTGTGAGCCAAGCTCTTTACCTATACCTTCCAATTTGACAATGAGGAGAAGTATTGGTAGTAATAAAACGGCTGATTTGAGTAGGCTTAGCGTCTGTTCTAATACTTCAAGAACTTCTATACCTCCAGCAGACATAGATCAGTGCATCGGGTTTACTATGAACAGTCCCGAAAAATCTCTTAAAGACCAGTTAATACAAAAAGAAATGGATGACTTTGTAGTGGCTAAATCAACACTAGAGTGCGCTATAGCGGCGATAGATCGGCGTCGTGCCGCTCTGGAGGCTGTAAAGCATTACAAACACTGGCAAGATTACGTGGATGGTTCTAATGTTTACGCTGACATGGTTAAGGCACTGTTGAACTATGCTGTCCAGGGCACATACAGCCAGTTTGCAGCCTTGCGCGCTTCTAAAGCTCAAAGAGAGCATCAGGCTTATGTGGAAGACAGTACACCTTTATTGCTTGGTCGTCGGGTGAAATTAGAGATGAACATGAAGGGTACTGTAGCGTATGTGGGATTCCCAACGTTTGCAACAGGCAAGTGGATCGGAGTGATCCTGGATGAGCCGAAGGGTGATAGTAACGGGGTTGTTAGGGGTATTACTTATTTCACGGTGAGTTCTAAGTCTATAGCAGTCATTGAAGACCTGTATGTTTAGCACAGTTTCGCGCGTGGTATAGACGACCTGACACGTTATGACGTCCCTAGTTAGACAGTGACAGGTATAGTCTGGCTTTAGTATAGACTTATATCAAAATAGATGACTCAAGTGTATGAACAGTCTCGTGCAATAATATGTAAACGTTTCCTAATTTCTAAAAGTATGTATCCACATAACGTATCTTAATTATAAATACAAATTCACCGTACAAAATGATGTGAATTTGTATACTTAATTAAGATGCCTTATGTGGGTATATATTTTTAAAAATTAGGAAACGTTTACATATGAATGCACGCGACTGTACTTCGAGTGCCGAAAGGGAGCCAAAAGGGAGAGCAATGCTCTTCCTTTGACGCGATTTTGTTCAGTCTTGTACAGTCAGCTGCAGAGAAAAGTAACCCCCCGCCCATACAATGTTCTATTACTGGGGGGTTACTTTTCTCTGCAGCTGTCCGTACTACATACTTAGATTATGTTTAACTTCCTAGAAACAGGACAACTTGAATAAGGCGGCGTCACCTTTGAATCGGTTTCACTGGGACTGTTAATTCCCATCTCTAAAGCGCTCATGTGACGTTACAGTAGGTAGAGAAAAAGTGGCGAGCTTAATTTTCATACAAATGCAGGAACTCGCGGTATCTATTTCGATATAATCTGTTGGCTTTAGTTATATATATATATTTTTTTTGTTAATTTCCAGTGTGACGAGAACTATGGAGTATTCGTCCGTCAGACGCAGATCCAGTTGCTCGACGGAGAGGACAACCCCATGGAGAGTTCAATGACCTCTGTAGACGAGCCGCGTGAGGCGCGCGCGCCGCCCTCTAGCCGGCGGCTCAGCAGGTACGTGATCCACTCAAACTGGCTTCAACCGGTTGAAGTTTGAGATGGTTTTCGAAAAAGAAGAATAGACTTGGATTGTTAGCACGCGTTGTTTCGCTTTTAGATTGGTGTGTCCTTAAGTACAGTCTCCACGAGCGAAATTGAGCGGCGTCTGTTACTCGTATAAAAATAATATCAAAATGTTACACGATGATATTTATATTCGCGATTCTTCGTTCATGGAGGCGGTCACTTTCACAAGATTTCATTCGAGAAGGAATCAACTTTTTCTAGTATTACGTCCTCTCTTTCTTGTTGCGTGTGTTAGAGAGGGATGCACTGATCTATGAAGTGAATCGGCTTGTGCTAGCTGTTCTGATGATAAGGATCGAATTTAAATATGATGAGGCTGCAGATAGTTTAGCATACTGGTTGTTGTGGTTGAAACAAAAGATCAATACATAGTGAAACTTTGTCGGTTTCTGAAACGAGGTATACGTCACTTTGGGTCACTTGAGATCGAATGAAGACAAGAGTTGGCATAGTTTTCGTGTCTTTTTCTGCCGGTCCTTGAAGATTGATTGGTGCTACGATAGCCTTGGCTCAAACGTTGGTGCCTGTTGGGTCTTAGATCTTAGATGATATATGACCAGACCGTCACAGTACCTACTGTCATGTCATAGGATCTATATTTTTTTTAAAGACTAGCTAGCCCGGTGAACTTCATTCCGCTCTGGCAATTATTTTCTTTCGAGATTGCCAAATTTTTTCACCGTTTGAACTTTCCCTAAACATTTCATCTAGTCTTTCATGTCCTCACGAGGGCTCTACTTTTAGAGGTTTGAACGTTTGATAGCTAAATTGCATTTCACCTATTTATCAATATTAGTGCCGAAATATGTATGCACGCTCTTGTTGTCTCCGTGTTGAGTTCGCGTTTACATATTTTAGCTCTTCAACTGTGTTTGTTGCTGACTGTACTTTATTTCGGAATCCAACAATATTCCAAAAAAACAAAAGGATGCTCTACAATGTCAGTATGCTAAAATAATCTGAGACTGGCAACATTCATTCTTAATTTGAGGTATTACAGTTTTCTAAAAACAAACAGGAGCGTAGGTCAATACTATTTTATTTGTAATCACAAGCATGATCATTATTTAGAGGGTTGTATGGTATTAGTTTCTCTTCTAGTTCTCTTTTAGGATTTCGAGTGTTGCTATCATTGCACTGAGTTTTTTTTGTTGGAATAGTCTACAGTTGCCATCAAGTCTCAGCCCCGACAGATGCCAAACCAAATGGTACACAATATACATTCGCTACGCAATGCAAGTGGCTTTGATTTCTAAATGTGTTGCCACAATCACGAGTGTTGCTATGTCGATGGTGGTGTTGCCAGATGAGAAATAGCGTGCTGTGTTGCTAGACTCTGTATTATTGTTTTAATAATGGTACTTAGTTGAATTAATGTCATGTAGTGTAATAACAAAAGAAGATTTACTTAGCAATGTTGAAGATTTTTTAAACCTTAAGTTATTACTTAAAAAAAAATTAGTCTTAAAATACTAATAGTTAGTTTTTTAAAGTCATCACTCAAACTTAGATTCTTACTTAGTTGTACTAATATTTTATCTTGTTTTAGTCAAACCATGGGATTATTTTTCGGAAAATTTATTTATATCTTGTCTTTCTAATGCCCAACGACCAGAATTCGATGAATAATAACTTTTTTATTTTTAGTTTTTAATTTTGTACAGTCAAGTTTGAATTGGGCGTTAGGAGGATAAAATTCTCAAAAACGCAGATTGATTTCTTTTATTGGTGCTAAACAGACGTTTTTCCAAAAAGTCCTAAAATACATTTTTTGGACAAACGTATGACTAAAATTTGTGTGGTGAACGCGCCTGTTGTGGTCTATTGATTTTGTACTCCAACATGTTTGTTGTAAATATTGTCATATCATGATACTTTTACATAAATAGGGACAAATGTAGATAACACACAAGCGCATATAATACATATATGTCATTATAACATTACACGACTGTTTAAGTCCTGATTATAGTTTAGAGATTCAACGTAGCCCAGGAATCTTATTCCTGGACTATGCACATTTGTACGGAGAACGAAAATGCCCGCAAAATCAGCCTCCACTAACAACTGCCCATCGGGTACATCTCGCTTATCATCGCGCCTTCTGCGAACGTGTTCCAAATTTGAATTTCATATCGCGCCACGCTGTGTTCCAAATTTAAAACGCTTGACGCGGATATCGATATTGCAGTTACTCTACGACCATAGACAAGTTTAATTTTTTAATAACAGCCGTCGTAATCGTAAACCTAGTCTACATCTGCATACTCGTATTTTTGATTACACTAAGAAGCAATTATGTGTGTAGAAAAAAATAAAATAATACAACTGGCGCGTTCGCTTACAGTGGGGCCTCCATTTTAGTGTGTCTAACTGATAGTGTGTTTCTCCCTGCTAGTATAACTGTGGCCCAGAGGTCTAGACCGACCACGTGAGTACTGACACTGTAGTCGCACCCTGTACAGCTTCTGCACATCTTTGGTTTGGGTTGTAAGTCAGCATCAAATAAATACTGCGAAAAATGTGTCACCCATAGGACATATTGTGAGTTGGTATGGACCATAGATAATTAAAACAAATGCTCAGTCAAGTTATGCTCTTCGCGGCATAGCTAAGACGTATCTACTAAAGCTTCCATCACATAGGCGTGGGGCATCCGCGGGGGGCGCTAGCGTGGCTCGCGATCGCCGCCCCCCGCCTTCACCGCGCGGGCATTCTAGCAACCCGCTAACAGCTAGGGACGTCGGAAATGCAATAAAGTATCGATAAGTATCGATATATTTTTCGTTTTGATAGTATTTTTATTTATTTAAACAGATAATATTCGTGCTCTAAAAATTTACATAGTCTAATCTACTTCAATCATCCTACATTGCTTGATAAATACTAGTCTAATAGACACTATTTTGAATATATTAAGAACAACCATAAAAAAACTGCGTTTTATTACAATTAAAAAAAAGGCGCGATTTGCACTTGCCAGATACCTGCGTAGAATTTAACTATCACTGTATCGTGGAGGTTTTTATATTTTCGAGAACAAAAAAGCTATATTTTATGCTAATTCGATGTACGAACGGCATTACTCTGAAGTTTTGTCCAAAATTAAATTACACAGATTGTAGTTGGGTGTATAGATTTATTTGATGCTCGCTTTACTAGATTTTAATTTACGTAAGCATCAGTTCCTCTACTTCCTCCTGATGAGATGGATGTTGACGCTGGTTAAAATTAAAAAACAGTCGAGAAATATTTTGACACATTCGACACTAAACTTGTCAACTACATACTAAAAGTAAACAAAAACTAAATTTATATTGTAGTGACAAGTGTCAAATCGGACAATAGGTTTTTTGACATATCGTAGTTAGTAATTTTTATTTGACTTGTATTTTTTTTTGTCTTTTTTCTCGACTTACTATCGACACATTAAAATGTTAGGCGTTAGAACTTTGTCATTATAAATGTCAATACGTTGTTGTATGTTTTTAGTACTATTGTAGTATCTATGATAGTATTGATAGTTTATAATAATGGCAAAGTCCTAAACGTTCTCATTTCATCTTTTATGTGCGAATTATCCTATTCAACAATGTTTACATAAGTGACGGTTTGTAAATAATATGAAATGCACATAAACAAGTAGATTTTATGTTAAGCACCACTTTTTTGTTAATTTTGCGAATTTTTCCGTTTCAATCAACTATTCTTTTATTTTCTAGAAAGTTTTTTCGTTTCTCTTGATGAAAAATTTGCAAGAATCTTGTTATTTTGTTTTCTTACTGCTATATGTTCTTGTTATGTTTCTGTCTAATCTTGTATTTAATATTTACATCTTGTTATGTATAAGATACTCATAAGCTATATGTTATCTGTATTGCCAATACATGGTTAGAATCCCGACCAATTCGGTACCATTGCCTTGAATTTACAGTGACCTTACTCGCTAGTGGCGACATAAACAATTTCTATGGAAAATTTGACTTCCACAGATTCTCCAGACATATTGTCTACGCCGTCGTAAGTCATGGGAATGGTACCGATTTTAGTAATGGCAATACAGTTGGTACTAGAGGCTGGTTAGCGAAATGTGATAGTAAGAAAAGTCGGATTTCCATCGTGAGTTATATTTTTAAAGTACTGATTGTAAACTGGTCAGAAGTAAGTCAACAGTTGTGTGATAACTATATTGAGTTTATTTGAGTAATTAACTAAATGTAAAGAACGTAACTTGAATCTAAATGAAATCAAATAGAAATCAAAAGATATTTATACAAGTAGGCCGTAAGGTCCTTTTACACGCCTTGTCTACCAGCGCGACGTAAGAAACTAGGCAAAAATGTTTTTTTTTCTAAAAAGACTCCAATAGAAAGTTATCTCTCCAGGCACATGTTACGCCTGGGGACCGAAGTCCATAGAGAGAAAATTGGAAGTTGTATTTATGCAACCGTTGTTGTGTTATTAGGTGCTAACTGGTAGTCGATAAATTTTGAATATTGTTGCTGACGCAGACGCAAAATTTCTGCTTTTTTTCTTCAACATTTCACTAACCAGACCCATCTAGTGTCCGGAGTATTCACACCACGACCCTATACGGCTTAAACTTGTGGATCATGGTCTAAAACAGAAATGGCGAACGTTTTGTCAAAGTATTTACCAAATTATCATTAAATTATACTACGTTCCATCTGTTCGCCATCTCTGCCCTTCAACAAGGCACGAGCTGAGTCGCGCGCGAGATAGCCTATACATCCATCTCTGTCTAACTATAGACGTTAGAGAAGGATAGCCTATCTCGCGCGCTGCCGTGCTAAACTCCCAGTCCTATAGGGTAATGTGATTCGTTCCGCGACGCCATTCGTATAGTACCTAATACCAGTGCTAACCTTGTAACGTGACGTTGTGGTGAAGGGTCCGCCGGAAGACGCAGCCCGCGGCCACCTCCAAGGGCGGCACTCTCTCCATGTCGAGGTAACCGAGGACTTGGAGTCCTGTATATATCATGCACAATGTTAACACGATGGCAAACTGAGTAGATTGGCCAAATATACATGGCAAAGAATGTGAACACGCTTTCAAGGATTTTTTTAATTCAAGCTGTAACAGACATCCGAGTATTCTCGTATCTCGGGTAAAAAAAAGAAAAAAAAAATGAAGTTTTTGATCAAAATTGAAAAAAAAGCAATACCACGAAAAAAATGGGCAAAATTTCTAATGGCCATTTGATTCCCGAAATCCCGAGTGTCCTGCGTCCGTAGCAAAAAAAACACGGAACGTATTAAGTAAAAAAAAAAAAATTAGGTCGAGTTTTTTTTCGAAAAATTAAATTAAAGACTTTTCTTATAGATTCCAGAGCGACATATGTTGTATATATACCTTTGTGAAATATCACCAAAAGGCTTAGCACAGCAACAAGCGCGAGTCGTTTCGCGCGCGGCATAGACGACCTGTCACTTTCTGACATCTCTTGTTAGACAGTGACAGGTATAGTCTATCTCGCGCGCTTCTCTACTCGCACCTGTTAAAGGTGTCTGTTACAATATTCCTAGTCTGGACCTATATTCAGTTTGCCAAGTGTCTCTGAGCACATATTGTATTAAAAATATAGTCTGCCAATTATGCTTTAAGCTACTGTAGCAAAATAAGCAGAACATAAGGTTGATGATACTATTATTTATGTTATATTTGGCGCTTGCAAGCTTTTTAGTTTTTCTACATTTCATAAATAAAGAACTAGACAAAGTTATGGCGCCAGTACTGAACTGATACAAGGATTTCTGATGACTATGGAAGTTTAAAGACATGGGTCATATCATATCAGAGACTAGTGTTACCAAGGAATGTGGTGACTGTTCTTTTAAGCATCTATAGGTAGTTCCATGAGATTTGAGGCACATATTTTGCTTTTTAATGACAGCGAAGTTTTGAAGTTACTGTTTATATTTTGCACCGAAAGCAAGTTTAACAGTAAATGGTAAGATCCAATAAAGAGATTCTTTAAAATATTTCGTGACGTATTATATTATATCAAATTAAAACAAAACAAAAAATAAAATGTTTTGATTTTGAATATAATAAACATTGACTTATTTTTGCTGTGTTCGATACTTTTTTTAAATGTCATTAAGCATTTTTAATATTTGCAATCAGCCCTTATAGTTGTGTGTGTCATTCAGCTCAACTCCCATGGAAATACCTACCAGTGTTGGCGTCATGTACTAACAGCGACACATTAAAGTATACTCTGTAACTGATTTCTTCACCCCTTGCAACTGTAGGAGCACGGCAATGAGTCGAATCACGTGAGAAAGTCAACCTGTCACTTTTTGACGTCTCTAGTTAGACAGTGACAAGTATAGACTAACTCACACGCATCTCGACTTCCCTTTCAAAACCAAAAGCAAAACCTGTTGATTGTTTTGTATAGTTTAATGCAGGGGTTCCCAATCTTTTAAAGCCCGCGGCGCACCTACAAGTTTAGAATTTTGTCACGGCGTCCTACCCTGTGTATTTGAAAAAGATACAGTACAAATAGGCTCAGATAATGGTGGTATTTAAGTTGAGAGGAATAAAATTGGAAATATTTGTCTGTAAAAATTAAAATGGTTTCGGATAATGATAAAGAATCGACTCACGGCGGCGCCCCTCAATACTTTCTGCGGCGCACCAGGGCGCCGCGGCGCACAGTTTGGGAACCCCTGGTTTAATGCGTTGCTAATCGTACGAAGCATTGCAAAAGCCATGGATATGGTTGTATAAGCAGTTTAGTTCTTCCTTATTTGCTATTTTTTTTACTATTATTGTAGCCTGCTATAGGGTACAGTGTCCCGCCGCTGGACGAAGGCATTTTTGGCTATTTTATAAAATTATAGAATTTTATTTTATAACCGATGTAAACGCCTTGTTTCTTATTACTGCATTGTTATTTTTGCATTGTATTCACACAGCTACAGTCCTCGGCATTTTAATTGGCAATGGATGAGTAGTGGGGGTGTAAAAAGCCGTGGTAGCCCAGCGGTTCGACCTGTGGCCTCTCAAGCAGAGGGTCGTGGGTTCAAACCCCGGGCTCGCACCTCTGAATTTTTCGGAATTTATGTGCGATATCGAATTTGATATTTATCACGAGCTATTCGGTGAAGGAAAACATCGTGAGGAAACCTACACACAGCGACGAAGTAATTCAACGTTGTGTGTGAAGTTCCCAATCCGCACTGGGCCCGCGTGGGAACTATAGCCCAAGCCCTCTCATACTGAGAGGAGGCCTGTGCCCTGCAGTGGGACGTATATAGGCTGATGATGATGAGTAGTGGGGTATGTTCGGGTACCATTTTTCCCGAGGTAATGCGGTGCGTGAACATACCCCCACTACTAAACACGTTGCCAAGTTAGCCGCCGGGGACAGTAAATAACTTTTGCACAGATGTTTATTTCTTAAATGGGTCAGCTTTTATCCAAATAGCAGTAATTTGAATCGTGGTTAAGTGGTGAATGTTATAAGGAATACATACATAGATAAAATACATAAACATCTCGCCTTTATCCCCAGATTGGGGTAAGTAAGGCACACGGAACGTTACATACACAAAGCCATGTAAAATGGATGAAAGACGTATAACATTGACAATCTGCTAGCTTGTGGTCTAAAGGATACTTAAACCTACACCCTGAGTTGCCTTTTACGACATTCACGGAAGAAATGGAGATGACAGACGGTCATTTGAAATAGAAGCTGACCCGCTTTCAACTTTCATTTTGGATTTTCTTTTCTGTGTACATGAACATAGTTTACATATTTAGTCTTTGTAAATAAAAAATATAGCTTAGTGTACCATTATTTTGCTTTTTAGTAGGTTAAAAACATATTATTTTGTTTTGTGTTTTTTTTTCAGTGCTTGCCTTTTGTAAATAATACGTTTATGCTGCGGTACTGTAATTAATTTTCTTTATTTACTTTATGTACTTTTTGTAATTTAAAAATGTTAGTCGTCCTTTGATGTGTTTAAGAGGTGTATGTTACGCGTTTACCTTAGTTGATTGGTTGGAAGTTCCACCAAAATTAATTAATCTTTGTTAATTGACACAAAAATGTCAAGCTGTCATAATACATGTTGTATTCAAAAATATGTCAAAATCCAGTTCAGCGCTGCCAAATTATTCGAAAATGATACCCAATATTATTTTTAAAGGAAACAATTTGAAACAGTTAAATTATCTTTGATTCAAAAAACAACATCAAATCGAGTTTAGCGCTGCCAAATTAGTCGAAAATGACATCCAATAGGAATTAATCGATTCGATGCTGTGAAATCTTAACGATACACCATTCTCACACATCACAAGGGCTCTTCTAAACGGGCCACAATTTACTGCAATTTATGGCCCGGCAACTATGTGCATTTTGCTTTAGTGTACGAAGAAAGAGCGAGGTAGCAATAGTTGCCGAAAACTATTGTCCGTTTAGAAGGGCCCTAAAGGGCGATGGTGATACTTGTGTTCCACCAGACGCCACGTTTCAGCTCGCGCACGTCGCTGGCCAGCAGCCGGCAGTCGCTGACGTCGTTCGTGTCGCCGACGGCGGAGCGCGCCGCCTCGCCCGACCAGGCCGCTAAACGGGCGTCGTTTGTTGAGGTATGTCGAATGCTTTGGTTCTTTGACACACGTATTGGTGGTCATAATATAAAATGATAATGAAAATCACATAATATCTTGTTTTTATGACAGATCCAACGGATAATAAAGGATCGTCACATTGTAAACGATTGTTAATAATTTATAAAATTGGGTACAATTTGAACAATTATGCCGATTTAAATACATTAAATGTCAATATAAAAACACACATTAAGTGTGAAAAACGTCCCAGTATCAGCGAGGTTTTGAGTCAGCCAGCGGCGTCCAACGGTAGGTATATGAACGTTTTAGAGTCACTCAGTAAGTTTCAATTTCGCGCGTAAACAGTTAAAGGTTAAAGAGACGGCTACATTTTATGCGTAATCATAAATTTGTTGGAGAGTGGACCTCACAGACTTATATCGAAATAGATGACTCAAGTGTATCTATGTACTTCGTGTGCCAAAAGGGAGAGCAATGCTCTTCCTTTGTCGCGATTTAATTTAGTTTTCTACCACTTGTATAGTGTATAGAGACAGGATAATTTGAATAAGCCGGCGTAACGTTTGAATCGGTTTCACTCGGACTGTCAATTTCCATCACTAAAGCGCTCATGTGACGTGACAGTAGGACGAGAAAAAGTGGCACGCTTGGTTTTCATACAAATGCAGGAACTCGCGGTATCTATTTCGATATAAGTTTGTGGTGGACCTTCTATACGTAATACCACGTATTCCTCGCTGCAGACGGGCTTCGTGGAAACCCTGACGCAGCAGTACACGCCGGGTCAGAGCATCACGTCGCCGCAGCCGAGCCTGGCCGAGGAGCGCGCCGCCGCCGCGCAGGCGCAGCAGGAGGTAACCGCTTAGGCCGGGGTCGTTTTCACCCGCCGCCCGCGGCCGACAACGGCCGACAACGGCCCGCGCCGCCCTCGGCGTCTGGAGGGTATCTTCGGGAATACTCGGGAGTGGTCGTTTTCGTCGGGCGGCGGGGGAACGCCACAATGATTCAAACGGCGAACACAGAATCGTTCACCTAAAGCTACATTATATTGTCCGCCGACAGCCGTCATATAGTTATGCCGTGGCATCTATTGCTTGGCTGACTATCGACTGGTTGACACACACTTCACTACACTCATTACATTACGACTCAGAATAATTGCAGCTATATTTGTTACAAACCCATGTAGTGTGAATGTTGTAAGAGGCCACCAGAATAGATGAAGGTATGCTTTAGACGGAAGGCTAACAACCAGTCACTATTTGGCCACTTCCATGAATGTTGAAATCTAAAACTATGTTAGAAAATTCCTGAAAAATTCCATTAGTAACCTTGTGGGTTGGTTTTCTCGCTTTTCAGGTCTTATGCCTACTTTATACGGCTCTGCAAGTACCATTTTAGCCAGCGCGCACGTGCACATGCGCTTGTTATTCCTGCTCGACATTGCGACGCTAAGCGGTTGACTAAGAGCCGGGGTACAAAAGACTGGGCAATATTTACAGTTTTTCGTATTTTTCACTTGAAAATTCCAAAAAACTCACAGAGGTTTTCAGACGTGTATACCCGACCACTGTAACATTTACAGTCAATCTCCGACCACCTATATGCACATAGCTTAGTTTAAATGACCATCCTTTTCGCCTTCAGAACGCCCAACTCAAATCCGAAGTGGAAGACCTCAAAGAAAAGCTAGAAACTCTGCGAGTCAAACGCGCAGAAGATAGAGAGCGTCTCCGAGAGCTTGAACGAGTTCGTCTTCAGCTGGAACAGGCCAACGAGTTCAAGGCTCGCATCATGGAGTCACAGGCGCAGCTGCAGCGGGACCTGCAGCGCGCCAAGCAGGAGGTAAATGCCACTTTTATAAAATGCCATGGTTATAAAATGACAAGTTTATAAAATATCACCTTTATAAAATGCCACATCTATAAAAATGCCATGTTCATAAAATAACACCCGTAAGTTTCTTCAGTTTTACTTACGTAGGGACACAGCTGTCTGCTGAAAAGAGAGATGGCTATCGCTATCTCACTCCAACTTAGGGCTGTGTCCCTACTTACGTTAAAACTTACAAGTGTAAGGCTAGCGTAAGCAAAAGTCGTCACTTCTGGCGACAAAATCGCTAAATTGCCAACATATACGCAGAAAAATCGTCACTTCTGGCGACTAAGTCGCTAAATTGGCAACACAAACGCAGAAACTTGGGTTACCAGTGGCAGTAACCGGCACGCCGCATCTTTCGTGATCAGTTTAGTAAGTTTGGTGCCTAGTCGCTTGGCGTGCGAACTTCTATGTGAATGAGCGGTGACGCTCAAGCAACTCTTTACTTTCAGTTTGTAACTATAACTAGTTCTCTTTGAGTAGCTCCCTGTTAGGAATCCATTAGGTCAACTGTACAGCCAGCAACAAAGATCTAACACAGTCTTACAGTCAAAAACATGTCCACGCGCTCTTATCCCCTTAACATTAAGGTCGTATGAAGAACATTTCATTGTGCATTGTAGGTGCGAGAGGCGCAAGAGGCGCTCGACCTGCACAACGACGAAACAGCCGAACTGCAGGAGGCTACAGAGATGGCGGCACTTGACAAGGAAATGGCTGAAGGTAATACACACAATCTACTATATAAAAATAAGTCGTGTTTTCCTTCCTGACGAAATACCTCCGGAACGCACGAACCGATTTGGCCAATTCTTTTTTTAAAATGTTCGTTGAAGTTCAGGGAAGGTTTGTAAGATGAGAAAGTGTGGAAAAAATTAGTGTAACATACTAACAAACTAAAAAATCGTTCTCCCATACAAATTTTTCAACTCCAAAAAACAGTAAGCGCCGCAATATTTCATACATCGTACGCGTTTTTATTAAAACCTTCTCTATTTAGCTCAAGAACGACGGAAGCGCCGCTGATTTTCATACGTCTCCCGCTTTTTTGCGAGCAAAATAGGTACTTTATATTATTCAGCACTAATGTCGTTACGGCGAAAGTTACTTACATTTCGTTAATAAATTAACCCTTATTCCCTAAGATACGCGGCTGTCAAAATTTATACTGAACTGACAAATTTTGACATTATTTACGGCATATTATCACCAGCCAGCTAGCCACTTGGCCACATAAAACCTATTTGGATGTTTAGATTGTGGGAAAGACTCCAATAGAGAGATCTCTCTCCAGGCAGATGTTATGCCTGGGGACCGAAGTCCACAGAGAGGAAGTTGGAAGTTGTATTTATGCAACCGTTCGTCGAAACTTCGTTAGCGCGATGTAGAACCGTTTAGTTCGGCTGTTCGACGCATGTGGCGCTGGGGCGCTACAAGATGTTTTGATACATTGTTGGTTTATGAATAACTAGCTGTGCCCGCGACTCCGTCCGCGTGGATGAGTGACTATTCCCATGCTATTCCCCCCCGTTTTTTCCACATTTTCCAATATTTCTTCGCTCCTATTAGTCGCTGCGTGATGTTATATATAGCCTAAAGCCTTCCTCAATAAATGGTCGTACCAACACACAAATAATTTTTCAGTTCGAACCGATAGTTCCTGAGATTAGCGCGTTCAAACAAACAAACAAACAAACTCTTCAGCTTTGATTCGTCAAAGAAGATTAATTGTCTTTTTACTATTTACTAAAACGCCCTCGAATAGCGCGCAAAATTAAAATACACATACATACATATCCTCCGCCTGTATTCCCGAGAGGGGTAGGCAGAGCACATGAATTCAAAAATCCAGTGCCACGTTTAGCGATTTCAGAGCAACCAGATGATCAAACGTGATACTGCAGTGACAGGTTGCTAGCCCATTGCCCACAATACACTAACCCTTTCCCAGAGCCGACTCTTACGACACCCACGGGAAGAAAGGGGGAGGTGCTATTCTAACCCGGCACCACACGGGATATAAATTAAAATCCATACTAATATTATAAATGGGAAAGTGTGTTTGTTTACTTTGTTTGTTTATCAGTCTTTCACGGCTAAACGAAGCGAGGTAGTGACGTGATTTTTGGGTGGAGATAGTTGAAGGGATGGAGAGTGACATAGGCTACTTTTTGTCTCTTCAAAACTCCCCATTTCACTAAAGTGAGAGGTGGAAGTTTGTGGAGAATACCGCAATTTTATATGTAGAAAGCTATCAATTGGTATACCTATGGAATGAGCTATCTCTTCTGTGCTACCCCGAAATTAACGCGAGCGGAGCCGCGGGCAAAAGCTAGTTACTTTAATAATTATTAGTTTTTGTAGCATGTTTTTTTTAGGTTTTTAGTTGGCAGGTATAATAGTGACAGGTTGCTAGCTTGTCGCCTAAAGCATACCTACCTAACCCTATTTCCTTAGTCGCATCTTACGACTTCCACGGAAGCAATGGAGAGTTGTTATTCTAAAATCTACACCACACGGAACAATGGAGTGTGAATAATGTTGCTATAGTATAAAATATTGAAGTGCTGCCCTCTTTTTTTTTCCTAATCAGGTTTTAAACAGTGCTCTTTAAGCCACAATAGTAATAGAGTCAAAGAATTTGATAACTGTGCCACTTTGTACCTTTTTACAAGATATGTCACTGTGACATATCATACTATCTACTAATCAAAGGAATATTAGACCGCTGGCCCATGTAGTAAAAAATATGGGTCATCTGAACCACCAGGTGACCTATCTAGAACGATATAAGGGCATAAATAATAAGATTCAGCACTATGCCGTCACTTGTAAGCTGTCCAACCGAGTGCAGGTGAGAATTCAAAAGTACAACCCTCGAGTATTTCGCCTTGTCGCATGATTTTTGTACGGCGTTGCGGAATAATGGATTAGAACCGGTATTGAAATAGTATGAAACTGGTGCCGAATAAAATGTTGAGCCACAAAGTCGGATTTTCTTTTTATTTTCCGACTATTCCCAGGGTAAATTTGGTTGTTTAATTTTTTACGGCACCAGTTTCATACTATTTCAATACTAGTTCTAACCCATTATTTCGCAACCCCGTACAAAAATCATGCGACAAGAGGAAATAATCGAGGGTTGTACTTTTGAAATCTCAACTGCACTCAGTTGGACAGCTTACAAGTGACGTCATAGTGCTGAATCTTATTATTTGATGCCCTTATATCGTTCTAGATAGGTCGCCTGGTGGTTCAGATGACCCATATTTTTTACTACATGGGCCAGCGGTCTATATGGAACTCATTATGAAAAGGTTCAAAAGGGCACAGGTATCAATTTCTTTGACTGTACACAAGGTCCACTTTCAAACATGTTACAGCGTAAAAATATTGCCTTCTCTTTCTACCGTTGCTTGCCGTGAACACTCTTCACAGTGTGCTCTTCATCCACAGAGCGCGCCGAGGCTCTCCAGCTAGAGTTAGAGCAGTGCCGAGAGAAGTTAGAGGAAGCCACCCTGGACTTGCAGCTGATGCGGGCCGAGATGGAGGCTTCTGGCAACACCCGTGAGTACCCATTCCGATCTTCAGGTATCCTTTTAGTAATGTCTCTTGGCTGTGATGGGTCCTCGGAGGAATGTGCACGGGAGTACGCATTGGTTAGTCTAGGGTTGTCGATGTGTGTAATATGACCACTATCGCGTATTAAGAATGATATACTATTCGTATGAAGAATGAAACGGTTTAATATTGGGCACTACACATAGACAACTCTACAGTAGAGACTTTTAGGTACTTAAAATAAACCGGCCAAGTGCGAGTCGGACTCGCGCACGAAGGGTTCCGTACCAAAAACTGCAAAAAATCAGGATTTTTGTATGGGAGCCCCCCTTAAATACTAATTTTATTTTTATTTATTTATTTATTTTTAAAGTAGATATTTAATTAAATATTTTGTGAGCATTTCAAGTATTTAGCTGTTACAGTTATTTAAATAGACCCAAAACAGCAAAAAAAAACACGTTATTTCTATGGGAGCCCCCCTTAATTATTATTATTATTTTGATTTTAGTATTTGTTGTTATAGCGGCAACAGAAATACATCATCTGTGAAAAATTCAACTCTCTAGCTCTCACGGTTCGTGAGATACAGCCTGGTGACAGACGGACAGACAGACAGACAGACGGACGGACAGACAGACAGACAGCGAAGTCTCAGTAATAGGGTTCCGTTTTTAATTTTTGGGTACGGAACCCTAAAAAGGTGAACAAACCCGACAAAGTCAAAAATCACGTAAAGTATGTGTTGCTACATTAAATACGATAATTTATATTTTAGTCGCATTACAAGGTGAATGTAATGCGACTAAAATAGACATACCTTACGTGATTTTTGACTTTGTCGGGTTACGGGTTGGCTTTGTTTGTTTACCTTTTTTTAAGTACCTAAAAGTCTCTACTGTAGCAGTGCACCAAAAATTATGAAAACTGTTAATAACGTTCACAGAATGCATATTCCTGCAAGGAAAACAACAAGGAAACAATCGAAGCCGATGGTTAAACATTCTTTAAATAAAACACTTTTTTTCTTACACTTTGTAAGAGGGTCATGGAATAAACCTTTATTTTTACAAATTGAGAAATAGATGAAATGTACGATTTTTAGCAAAATGGCCCTTGTATTCAGAGATATATTGTTAGAATTTCGCTTTTGGATGGCTTTCAGCTTAAGGCGAATGAGATGCAGTTTTAGCGGATTGGATAAGCGTATTTTATTGTGAATTTAGAAATCGACAGGTTCCATTTGTTCTATGCCGGCTTAACACGACAGGGCGCGAGTTAGTATACCTGTTACTTTCTAATTAGACACGTTAGAAAGTGAGAGGTGCGCGTGTTTTTTCTAAGCTTACTGGAACTGACAATGCATGGTTTTAAAATTCATGCGTCAATAATCATAAGTTGTATGAATTAAATGGATCCTGCACGAAAATTGGGGTGGTGGCATCGCGTTAGATTTGCCTTCTGATTTCTTCAATACGTTTGTGTCTTAAGAATGGCTACTTTACGCATAATTTAGTTTGTGATAAGAACCATTTCAAACCTGCTAATCAAGATACTGTGAAACTGATTGTGAAATGGTTCTAAGCTGCGTAGCAATCAAATTTCTAGACTGGAGTTGCTATAGTTTTAAAAGTTAAGATGTACAATTTGAACGATGAATTTATCACAGATGTATAATTAAGTGGATGTGGCATACATCAACGCTAGCAACTTGGTGTTGTTAATATGATAACTTAAAATTGCGATAACTGGTAACAAGAAACACCATCATTAAATCTATTTGGTTTTATCTACTTTGTATTAAATCTGACGAATCTCATCGATCTTGTTCAAGAATAAAGCGTCGTTAAGAACAAAGAACGAACGTACGTCTACAGTATGCCATATCTACTTAATATGTGATCTGTGGAATTTATAATAAAAGATTATTGTGTACTTTGCTTTTACCACTCCACCTTTAGGCAAACAGACTAGCTGGTGGATACTAAATTAATCTAACTAGATAGTCGTGAATTTGTCTATTGCCTATTTTTATGTGTATGAAGTGCCTGAATGACTTCCCTTCGTATTGGTTTAAAGCTGACGATTACTCTAAAAAATATCTAGCTTCAAGTTTTCAGTTGACATTGTAAGAATATTTTTTGCTACCACAGCTTTTGTGATATTTTCTGTAGATTATATTTTTTGAGTGGTGAGAAAGTGTCCAAGTAGCGTAGGGTAGTATAAATGGATTATTCGACACTCAAGCTATTATTCCTTCTGCCTATTCTAAATTCTGCACATATATTTCTTAGATATTGTGCAGAATCGCGAATATGAAGAAACAATAATGGTATAAGTTTTGGATAATCCGTTTGAATTACCTACTTATAACTTATTCCGATATGAAATTAGTCATACATTTGTATGGTTGTAAAATTGCTTAAAACTTGCATTAAACGTCACAAAAATGTCACAATTTTTAATGAAAAATGCTTTCACGCGTTTTTAATACGAACCAGTGAGTTGGTCGCAATTAGTACTTCATACACAAAAATAGATTACAGACTTGGTTATTTAAGGCTAGCACACACGGTGTCACAAATCACGTCGTCCTCGTACTAATTTGCTAATAAAATATGTTTATTTATTTTATATTACTTTGAAAGTTATTATATTTATTTGTATTTTATAGAAAAACATAAACAGCTAACGGTTGTACGTATAAAGTCATGGTTTGGTTGTGGGTCGCATCTAGACAGCCATGTTTTGTATTTATTTATTTCCATATAGTTTCATTTTGTTATTTTATATTTTAATTTATCGTGCACGAACTTGACGCATTCACTGCTTTGGATATTTTGGGCAAGCTCGCTTGGGATAGACACTTTTCAATAGCAAAACACTACCGGTATTCGACGGTAAATTTGGCATGTCATTACAATTATCTCAAATGATTATTCAACACTTATGCTATTAATGTTTCTTGTTATTCGCGTTTCTGCACAATCTCCGCAGCTGTCTTTGGAAATTGTGCAGAAACGCGAATAGGAAAAAACAATAATACTTATTCGAAAAAGCATACCTGTTCATTTGACAATTTCTCAAGTGGCTCAGAAGCCTGTCACAAGGAGCCGGAGTCATTTTTATATATTTTTTTTATAAAAACGGCAAATGCCCACTCTGAAAGGATTCTATCGAAAGTCAAGCGTGAAATTGTCTATGGATCGAATTCAGGATCTTAACGTAATTTTGTAAATTAAACTACAAAGCTTTTGTAAACGTTTTGGATTAATTAATTAAAAAAATCACTAATTTTACAATATAAATCTAAAATCAAAATGGCTGCCAAATAACCCGGAGATAGCCGAAGACTATCAGCGAAAAGCACTAGGTATAACTTTACGTAGTGGGTACAAAAATATCAGCATGCCTGCTATTATTTGGTGTTTTTTTTTTACAAATTAGACTTTTGCTTGGTTTGGGATTTGGGAACTGAAGCCATAGTCCTCTTAAGCTAAGAGGAGACCTGTGCCTAGTGGGACTAACCTACAGTCCTACATATTATACTGATTATTGAGATGAATTAGAGTTAAAATGTTTGGGAATCTGAAATTGAAGATTAATGTTAGGAGTATTGGAAATTACTGAGAAAAAGACAAAAATAGTGAATGTGTTAGGTGTTTGTGTATGACATAATATTGTTTGCATGTATTGTATTTTGTGTCTGTGTTTTGTGTTTACCGCCTCCAAATGACAAAGACTATTCTCAACCTTCGAAATACCTTCAAAAACGTAGTAAAAGTATAAAATAATACATGCAAGAAACGCGTATGTGCGTTCCTGTGTCTCTTGAGGAATCTTTAAAGTTTACAGACACCTTTATCAAAATACAGCTTCAAAAGCTTATGAGTAATAAATTGTTTGTGGTGAATATTTCCCCAACATTGCGATGACTTTTGACACACTTACGACATTTTGAAGATCGACACCTTTATTGGAATTATTATAACTATTAACTGGAGACTACCTTTCAACTCCTAATCATCGATTATATGTATATCACCGTTACGCTCCTTCTAATTTTTATAACCACCACTGAACTTCCACCCATTGTCTCTAACCATTAACCCCTCCAAATTAAAAAGGCTTATATCTCCCTGACACGACGGACTAACCGGAGGCATTTGCATGTCACATCATAACCGTGGTACCGTGTGCGCTGACCAGAGCACCCGTACGCAGCGGCCGACGAGGGAGCCGCTACTGGCTACGAGCTGAGACAGCTCCAGCAGCAGAACACGAGGCTCAGAGACACCCTGGTGCGGCTGAGGGACCTGTCGGCTCACGACAAGCATGCCATGCAGAAGATGCAAAAGGTACGTTCCAACAAAAGCGTTGGTGATGGACAGTCGCCGGCAGCTACGAGCTGAGACAGTTCCAGCAACAACACGAGGCTCAGAGATACCCTGGTCCGGCTGAGGGACCTGTCGGCTCACGACAAGCATGCCATGCAGAAGATGCAAAAGGTACGTTCCAACAAATGCGTTGGTGATGGACAGTCGCCGCCACCGGCTATAAGCTGAGACAGTTCCAGCAGAACACGAGGCTCAGAGACACCCTGGTCCGGCTGAGGGATCTGTCAGCTCACGACAAGCATGCCATGCAGAAGATGCAAAAGGTACGTTCCAACAAATCGTTGGTGATGAACAGTCGCCGCCACTAGCTACGAGCTGAGACAGCTCCAGCAGCAGAACACGAGGGTCAGAGACACCCTGGTGCGGCTGAGGGATCTGTCGGCTCACGACAAGCATGCCATGCAGAAGATGCAAAAAGTACGTTCCAACAAATCGTTGGTGATGGACAGTTCTCGAATGAATTGTATTGTATTGTATTGTATGACTCTTTATTGTACATAAAACAATTACAAAAAACAAGGAACAGGACAACAACTTAAATGTACAAAGGCGAACTTATCCCCGAGGGGATCTCTGCCAGTTAACCTTCGGGCGATTGACAGGAAAACTGTGGATCGGCGAGCGTAGGACGTCCATGTCACCAATAAGACGGACGGATTTTCCACAGCACTGTTGTCCAACCGCTCGGAATCGGCATTGGCTTGAGGAGGAAAATGCTCTCGTGTAGCAAATCAGTTCCCAACTGCCATTTTATCTTAAGCGTTCGTTTAATTGACTTCAAACTTGCCTGGGTATGGGTATTTAAAACGAGATTTGTTTCGTCCTATAAAAAAAGCAATCGTTCAATTCCAAGCGCGTTAAACAATTGCACTGCTGGTTCGCGGTGGGTGCGGGACGCCACCAAAGAAACTTTCCAGTTTGGAAGCCTATGGGGGGACTTGTGTTTAAGGTGGACATCCTATGGCTCCAATGATAATGCTGATGTTTACATTTACAATAGAGTGGTCGTGTCGTGATACAGGTGATGCTGTCCTATCTAGGTTTGTAACACGAAACCTTAAGGATTATGATTTGACCGTTTGAAATGGGAGATGCTACTGTTTTCAAGCTGAGACCGCCGGTGTAGCCTAGATATCTGTGACTTACGACGCCATGCAGACGATGCAAAAGGTAAGATAAAGGTAGGCGATTCAGCTTGTATATGCGAGGTAAAGTTACAAAGCATTGCGGTTACAATCTGTCCCGGCACAAGATGCCTTAAAATTTCACAAAACATAACAGTAATAACATAAACAATAATGTTTACTTCAGTTTCTGTCGCACCTCTAAAAGATGTCGCTCTAAAATTGGTCTTCTAATTCCAGGATGTAGAGCAATACAAGTCGGAGATAGCGGAACTGTCCCGCACCAAAGAGAAGCTGTCCACCAGGGTTGAGGAGTTGGAGGCCCAGGTGGCTGACCTCCGGGAGCAGGTGGATGCGGCGCTGGGCGCCGAGGAGATGGTGGAACAGCTGGCCGAGAAGAAAATGGCGCTGGAGGACCAGGTATGAGACCTGAAGCGGTCCACCAGGTGGTATTACTAAATAGTCTCGGCAAATGTATGTACCAAATTAGCAGTGCCCCTGAGTTCGTCCCCGTGGAATGGTGACTGGGGTGTATAATGACTTTTAGGGTTTGTTTATTAATTTTAAAACCTCTGTACAACAATGTATAAGGCTTTTTGCCAAATTCTCTGCCAGTCAACCTTCGTGTGATGATGAGATTACATGGTAGACATTAGGTTACATTATTGGAATTTTAGTGAGGATGCGTATTTTTTTTTAATATTGTAATCTATATAGCCTTTCCCGATAAATGTGCTATCTAACACTGAAATAATTTTCCGAATCGGACCAGCGGTTCATGAGATTAGCGCGTTCGAACAACCATAAAAACAAACAAACTCTTCAGCATCAAACCGATCAGATATTGACATCTATCCGTCACGCTTAACAGGGTGAAGACACTTGGATATTGCTACTACCAGAATCCCAACCCTGACCACTTAAACTTATTGTCTCCAGGTGGAACAGCTGAAGCAGGACGTCTCAGAGCTGGAAGCGCTCCAAGAGGTCCACGAGCAGCTGGTCGAGTCCAATCGGGAGCTGGAACAGGATCTGCGCGAAGAGTTGGAGATGGCTCACGCTGCCACCAGAGAGGTGAGGGGAACTGAAGGAAGGGGGCATATGAGGCTTGGATGAGGGTAGTTTCAGCTAGGGGTGTTAGGGTACGTGGTATATGAGTTGGAAGGGGATAATTGAAACTGAGAGGGGGATAGGCTGGAGTTGAAGTGCTACTAAATCTAGTTTGGGAAAGACTCCAATAGAGGGATCTCTCTCCAAGCAGATGTTATGCCTGGGGACTGAAGTCTACAGAGAGGAAGTTGGAAATTGCAACCGAACGTCGAAACTCCGTTAACGGGATGTAGGATCGTTTAGTTCAGCTATTCGATGATAGGTGGCGCTAGGGCGCTACACTAGTATTTAGACGTAACGCTCATTTATTATACAGGTGGTCCGGGAGAGAGAGGCGGCGTTCGAGACGATCATGGACCGAGACTCCACCATCTTGAAATTTAGAGAGCTGGTGCAGAAAATGACTGAACAGTACAACGAGCTACGGACACAGCTTGAATCCAAACAAGGTCAGTTAAACCATATTCTTCTTTTTAATGAGTCCTCGTTTGGGCTATTACACTCAACTCAAAGCCAGAACTAGTGATGTGCCTGATCGTCAGAAATGTAAATCTGGAAATGTATACGGATACGGATTTGATTTTTTTATTCGATTAAAACAATTTAAGCAAGTTTTCGTTCTTTGTCATAAACGTGACATTATAAGTTGCTGTAATATTGATTTCACTAAAGATTTTTTCAGTTATGTAGTTTTGGTATGGTAACCTACTGCGATAAATGTTTGCAATATAAAAGGTGGCCAGCAGTGGTAGTTTATTTCTAACCTGTAAAAGATGCGTAAAAGATCCGCCTGAAAAGTAACGGACACGGATACGGATATGTTTTTTTTCTTTTCCTCCGGATATCCGGAACATCACTAGCCAGAACGAGGAATTCTGGCAGCTTAGGATCTGCTAACCCATGTCAATTTAAAAAGTTTGCTATACCCGCTTTTTGTCATCAGGGTCTCCCGCGCCAGGTTCAGAGCAAGAAGCGACTCCGGAACCGGCACCGCGGTCTCCGCCTGTGGAACTCGGGTCTTTGGTACACTCCTCGCGTGCCTCTACACGTTCGGTGGACCTTCAGCTCCGTGCGTTGGAATTGGCCCAGGCCAGAGCTCGTGCCGATATGCTGGCGGCATGTCTGCCTGACCACTATATGCAGCCGGCGGGTGAGTCCTACCGCTGCTGTCACAGCAGCACTCTGCCTTTGCCGCTGGTGTCTCCTAAAGAAAGAAAGACATTTATTCATGGAAATTTGACATGAAAAAACATTTTTGTTGAACTTATCTATACTCTGTTTACTTTAAGATTCGAAATGTCAACGGATTTTTTTAAATTTTACTCCGGAATCCAGGGGTAAAACTAAATATGGTTAATGCTATTGCATTAACACACACTACAGCTAGAATCAGACTATTCACTTGAATGAATGTTCACCATAAAGATTTACTCATTGTTCACTTTCACGTTCAGACGTGTCACTTTGAGTGAAATACGCAGAATGAAGCGCGGAAATGAACAAAAAATTAACCGTCTGAATCCACATTTATTATTGTTTATTATATATTTTTTAAAGTCATAATTTCAATACAAACGGTATCAGTGTTTGCGGCGATTCATTGTGTTTACTCAAAAATGCGTCCTAGAGTTTGTCATACCGTTGTGTTCGCAGGTGACCACGATGCGATCCTTTTGATCCTACTGCTGCAGCGCCTTACCACTAAAGCTGACATCATCCTAGGCCAGATCAGGGAACGGTTAGTACAAGTTTGATAAAACTCATTTCGTCATCACAAACTTATGCGCTTGTTTTTTGTGGTTTCGACTTTTAATTGACCCATAATGACTGTACAGTAGTACCAGAAGTATAAGTCACATCAATGTATCTGCGCAGAATGCATTACATGAATACATCTTTAGCCAATCATATCAATGCCATTGCGCGGGAAAATGTTTAACGGCCATTGGCTAACATACAGCGGGGGACGCTGGTAACACCTGCACCTGCCATTTTGCCCGACGAGATTAGCGAGAGGGAAAGATTCCATCTGTTATTGTTATTACATATTCTACCTTAGTCTTTAGGTTTTCATTGAATTGGCCGTACATTTGATTTCAACCGGCATTTGTCTGCTCGTCGGCGCGGCCGAATATTGCTGATGTACACTTACATTTGTAGTACACATGTAGCGGATTTTGTTACATTTGCTTGTATGTCTTGTTGGGTAGGTTCCCAGCGGTGAATGTGTGGGATCGTGAGGCGGTTACAAAGACACACACGGCCGTGCAGTACAGCTTCCGCTGCCAGCTGGAGTATCAGCTCTACATGATACAGGTCAGTGCTACGGTTCTGCGAACGTCTATCTCACTAACATACACAACACGCATTCGAAAAAAGGGTAGGCTGAGCTATACTGACCGCGGATACGCTGCTATCCAAAGGTGTGGAAAAAATAAACAGGAGTCGAAGTGTTCCGAAAGTAACGAATGTCCTGTCTTAGTGGCATAATTCTAATACGCTAATAATTTTAAACAAAAAAAAAAACCGACTTCAAATTTGGGCTATACTGAAAGCATTTGTCTAATAATGAGGGTGACCTTCCATCACCAGCAGGCCTCACTAATAACTGAAATTATAATTTCCAGTCTGCAGGTGCATTCAGTATTGAAAGAATTTACTTTAACTCCTAAGCATTAAGGAGTTGACCTTCCATCATCAGCTCAGTCATATTTTTTTACTGCCAGACGTAAATACTGGTGTAGCTTTGAAAAATGTACTAAAAACATTACCTGTGCCAATAAAATTTGAGGGTTGCCCTCGATTTCCCTCATATTCCATCATCAGATCAAGATATGCTGGCAATGAGACCACCTGGAAACTATACCCTTTCAAACAAAAAAAGAATTTTTCAAATCGGTCCTGGCGTCTTCGAGTAATTAGCGAACACACATAAAAAAAAATAATAAAAAAAATATAAAAAAAAATATCCCGACGAATTGAGAACCTCCTCCTTTTTTTGAAGTCGGTTAAAAAGAGAGATGATCTTGATGTCACCCAATTGGAGTGAAGCGCTTAAATATTAAGCTACTAAAACCCCAATGAACTGATTAAGATCCATGGAAGGGGTTTAGCCTTTCAATAGAGTTTTCCTTGCGTTAGGCTAAGCCAATCATACGTAAGCCTATCAATCGTTAACCCTATTGATAGGGTTAATTAAATGAAGGGGTTTTCCGGTCCCTGGTTTCTATACACGTAACGTTCAATTTGCGCTTTTGGAACCCGATCAATTGAAAAAGAAAAGAAAGAAAGACATTTATTGACAAACATTTGACACAGACATAACAATTAACTTATCTAAAATAAATAAATAATAATAACTTAAAGATATGCATGCCACTTTCGTGCCAAATAGCGCCAAAAGGGCCGCACTCACCATAATATTGCGGCAAGCCGCAACGCTGATTTTCAGTGCGACCCCGGAAACTTAAAACTAGAAGAAGAAGAATTACATTTAAAAATTTTGCAAGCAGTTGTAAAAATAATAAATTGAAGAATAAATCATCGTAATAATCATAACCTCTACCTGGCAGTGGATGTTTCCCAGTTGATGTCGATCTCACCTGTCAATCCTCCTTTCAGTGCATCGTGTCCATGTGGACCACGGCCCTGGACGCCTGCAGTCCTGAGCTGCTGCTCCGAGCTGCCAGCGCCCTGCCTGATGCCTGCCAACAGGAGAGAGCCCTGGACGGAGCGCTGCAACTCCTCAAGAGCAATGAGCTGGATGAGAACTGCGCACTGGACGGTAAGTCCATACATACATATTATCACGCCTGTATTCCCAAGAGAGGTAAGCAGAGCGCATGAATTCAAAAATCCAGCGCCACGCTCAGCAACTTCAGGGCAACCAGACGGCCAAACGGTACATTGCAGTGACAGGTTGCTAGCCCATCGCCCAGAATACACTAACCCTTTCCTAGAGTCGACTCTTACGACACCCACGAGATGAATGGGGAGGCGCTATTCTAACCCGGCACCACACGGGACTAGATATAACATCTACTGAAGTAGTAAGCGCGTAAAGTAGTAAGCCAGTAGGAGAGCCCTAGACGGAGCACTGCAACTCCTCAAGAGCAATGAGCTGGACGAGAACTGCGCGTTGGACGGTAAGTATTGGTCCTATTTTGTACTAAGTCACTTAAAACAGCAGGAGTTGAGACTACGCATGTCACGAATGTCAAAATTTACACATCCGCGAATGCGAATGTCCAGGATAAGAATGTTCGAATGCGAACGTGAATGCGAAGATCTGAAAAAAAAAGAAAAATCATTGATAAAAATAGTAATCTAATTTTTGATGAATCTCTCCGATTCCGAGTTTCCGATGAAGGGAACTCTTCAACGCCAACCGTCCGAATCGGTCTCATTGATTTGAAATTTGGTGCACATAATCTAGGATGGATGACAATGAAACACAGTTGCCAAAAAAAAGCTTGTGTCGAAAATTACATTTTTGTTAACTTATCTGCTTAAGTGTTTTTGAGTTGTAGGAGATTAACAGGGTGTGTTTTTTCTGGTGGCAGGCATCGAGCGTTGCTGGAGCTACCTGGCCGCGATGTGGTCGGCGCTGGGGCTCTCGGCGCTGCAGCCCGAGCCGCCGCGCGCCGCGCTCAGCCACATGTGCTGCGCGCTGGACGCGCTCGCACGCGCGCTGCACGCCGATGCACGCGCTTTGCAACACACGCTACTGGTACGTCACAGATTTATCGCGTATTAGTATCAATATGGACAAGTTGTGTAATATACAAGTTGTCTTCGGCTTTTAAAAAAATAAATACGTGTAAAGGCTGGTCGTGGAGCATTGAGGGCGATACTAGTGTACGCGTGTGACGGAGATAGACATCAGCGGGTTAACGCTCGAATTTCGCTGTGCTCCGCCTTATTCTATTTTTTTTTAAACCTCGATATTTGAGTCATGATGATGTTCTATTGCAGCCATCGGACCACGGCGCGGAGCTAGGGCTCCTCCACCTGCACGTGAGCAGCGCGGCCGAGGGGCTGCAGCAGGCGCTGAAGGGCGTGCGGCGCCGCCTGCCGCCCGCCGCCGGCGCGCCCGTGCCGCTGCCGCCGCAGGTACACGCCGCGCCACACGCACTGCAGCACACGAGGGCTGCAGCAGGCGCTGAAGGGCGTGCGGCGCCGCACGCTACGCATGACACGATACGCTACGTAGTCAAAACAGGGACCATTTCGCGTTTTGTACCCAATTATAATGTAGTTTTTAGGTTCTTAAATACAATAGTGACAATTTTTTATATAATTTAATGTAATATCGTATGTATATTGACAGCTGACGGAGCGGGTTCGTTCCGAAGCGGCGCCTACATTGGCCCGCTGCGCGCGCGCCGCTTGGTTGGCCGCCCGCGCCGCGTGCGCCTGCGCGGCCACGGCCGGCGACGCGGCGACGGCGCGCCGCTACCCCACGCGGCGCTGCTGCCTGTCTTAGAACCTAAAATTTATGCTTGAAGAGGTTACAAAGCGTCGAAGGGTTTTGTCTGTCATATTTGGTTCGCTCTGCCTACCCCATTTGGGAGATTTGGCAGCACAGGCGTATTTGTAAAAATAATCATGACTGAAGCAACTTTTTTTTTTTTTTTTTTTTAAGATATGTGGCAGCAACCCCGGCGCTGGCTACTAAAAGTAGCTACGGAGCGTGAATTGGCCATGGCGTGATTGCAAAAATATTAGTGACTGAGCAACTTTTTTTTTTTTTTTTTTTTTTT
>BHDV01015266.1:49344-60096 GCA_005406045.1 Adoxophyes honmai
TGTAAACGTTAATACACGCTGTTCCTAATAAAACATTAGTTTGAACAGAGGACGCGGACGATTGAACTGCGGTTCGGTCAATTGTATCATCATCAGCCGATAGATAAGAGACTCCACCTGCATTGCTATGCACATTATGGTGAGAAGTCAACGCGGACGTAGAAGCGAGAGCTTTAGGATTACTTTGCTGGTGCGGCGACGCATGAGGAACAAAGCGCGATTGGGAATCATTGTTAGCCTGAAACACTTTTGACGTAGCTGGTGGCGCCACATGCGATGGTGGGGAAACGTTGGATCTAAAATTTTCAGTTGCGTACGTTGGCCGAGACGAAACCTTATTTATAGTCTGCCCAGCGTTGTCAGATTTTTGCATATGAAGCAAAGAGTGGTGCTTTAAGCCACATGAGCGACACAATTTAACACTTTGGCACGAACTCCATCTGTGTTTAGTACTTAGACAGTTAGTACAGAACGCGTTGTCTTTTATAAAATTATATCTTTTATCCGGCGTCAAATTAAAGAAAACTCTGCAGTCGTACATAAGGTCATGACTCGATTTATCGCACAAAGGGCATTTATTTATGGTTTTCGAATTTGCGTTAAAATAAGCATGCGATATTTTAGGTATCTGGGGCTTTTTAGGATAATCAAAATCCTTTGGTGGACCTTCGCGACGCTGCCCGTCGGATTGGTTCTTTGAATGATCTTTACTTGACTTTTTAAGAAGTCTATAAACTGTTCGTACGTAGGTATTTCCTCGTCACGAACTGACATTTCGAATGCTTTCGAAGTCTCGCGGTCTAGACGTTTCAAGCCCAGATATATAAAAATATAAAGATTCGGTATTTGTAAATCTTTGAGCGCGGCTATAGATGCGGCATATTTGTCAACGAATGACTCTAGGTGCGTGTGGCTAGCGGGGTTCGGAATCGGTTTAATTTCAAGGATTGTATCCAAAAACGATGTAGCTAAATATCTTTTGTCTTCATATTTATCAACTAGCGACTGCCAGATTGAGTCGTAGTTGCTTTCATTAGGAGAAATGCCAGAAATGACCGACTAAGCTTTTCCCTTTAGTTTACCCAAAAGATAATACAATCTTTCAGAGTTATCCAAGTCAGGATTCAAGTGAACATTCCTTTTGAAGGACGCGTAAAATACACTCCACTGGCTAGGTATCCCGTGGAAGTCAGGAATTTCGATTGGCCCTAACCTGGCGGCTATACGCTTACCTATGCATTCATGAGACGTGCTAGGAGAGCTCTTAGGTGAACTTAATTCATTTTTGACTCGTCTCACTTTGCAATACAAGTCCTCAAATGCACTCCAAGACTCAAAGTCTGGGGTAAAATTGTCATCAATCTCCATTTGAATTGAGTTTATGGTATGAAGACACTTACGATAATCTTCGCGAATGTCATCGATTGTTTCCGTGGCAGAGATAAACTCATTGCGAGCCTTAGGTTCATCGATCGACTTAAGACTATCATATATTCGCTGCATGCGAGCTAAATACGATTCGCGACATGTTTGTTGTAAAACTAACTCCCTAAGAAGCGAGCGTTCAGTGCGAGCTGTAAGCGGAGGCTCCGGCGGAGCCATATCGAAGGCTAGTTCAATACGCGGTCGAAGAAAACGTTACGTACAAAGAAAACTTAAGTTTATGTTTATGCTCTTCACAATAACTAATAAAATGCGCTATTTATTTATCTAGTTTAACTACAAGAAGCACAAATAGGCAAACCATGCGGATATGAAGAATTCATATAAAAATAGCTCTTGGAAAAGCGGAGAAAATAAGTGAGGTTATGCGGGGAAAATTGACGAAATTGAGGAATGATACCTCACAGGAGGCACCAAAACTATAATCGTGCCAGGTGCGGAACCCAATCCGCAGCTGTTTAGATACACGATTAGGCGGGGAGTCGAAGAAATTAATAAAATATAACACTCACCAAATTTCCAGCGGATGCGGCGGCGAAGTATGCTAGTTGGAGACACTATGTGTAATTGTTAGTTTGTGTGAAATGTATGTAATGTGGTGTGTCTCACAACTCTTGGGTTTACTATGGTGTTATATTACGGCAGCGGGAATGGATACAATTGAATTAAACTTAAATAATTATTATCATAGCGGTAATGCGAAATGCGAGAAATATGCGAATTTTTGACAGAAGAGAAAACAAAAGAAATGCATGGAACAATATACTTTTAATTTTAGAATGAAGACGCGTGAAACCTTTTTAGTAGGTTTTTAACGAAGAGGTTGAAAGCAATTGGCCTTTCTAAGGGGTATGCGTAGTAATCGATTTTTAGGTCTATTCGGTATCGCATGGGGGGTCGACGGCGACACGTTATTGGTCGACCAATCGCACTTCTCCCTCAGTCGCCTTAGCACGACAGGGCGCGAGTAGAGATACGCGCGAGATAGACTATACCTGTCACTGTCTAACCAGAGACGTCAGAAAGTGACGGGTAGTTTATCCCGCGCGTGAGGCGACTAGAGCGTGTCACCGTGCTAAGCCTACTGGTATAATAGCGACATATGTTGGTATTCGTGGCATTACTAATTATTATGAGATGCCTTTACATCTATCTGTTGCGTCCGTTGTTATTTTCAAATTAAGTTACGTAAGTCCATGGCAGTTTACTTCAGATTTTTTATTGTTCCTTATTTTTTAAAGGTAAAGGTTTATAACAATCAAGCTATATTGGAATGGCTACTAATTGTGTACTTAATAATTTTATCATTTGTCATTATAATTTAACTGTCACTAAGCGGCTGTTGCAATCAAAGATGATATAACATTAGCACGCGGTATCTGCGAAGACTCCGCTCTTAAGGCGGGTCAACTCGCCGACAACTCGCCTCGCAACTCGACAATTCGCCGGACCGAATAGTTACGTATAGTGTGGACGGGTGGAAGTTTGCATCGCATCGGAAGCTGGTGGTAGCTCCGTGACCGTGACAAAGCTCGATGTCTGTAACGATAGTGTGGACCACATTTGTTACGCGTACAATTGTTACAATAGTCCTCTACAACTGATGAATGCCTTACGTGCGAGGGCCGGGGGAGCGGGTGTTGTCTTGTCAAGACGTGCATTCGCCCGATCCATCAATCCCGTGCAGGAACCCGCTCGATGACACGCGTGCTTGTACGCGTGACAAAAATCGCAGTGTGGACCTCTCCCGCACACCGAGACAGTACCGAACATCTTTTAAAAAAAAACCCACTTTGGATGGTTCGGTCCATACCCAGTGTCATTTGCCCGTAACAAAACCAAAACATCGTCCACATTTATCACAACCACATTGCGGGAGTACGTACAATTTTTGGGTGTACGGACATTTTGTTCCGGAGAATTGAACGGATAACCGATCGTAACATTTGTACGTGTAACAAATTAGGTCTACAGCTACACTATCGGTATCGGTACAAACTCCCGGCTCTGTCACGGTCACGGTGTTCGGTCCGGCGAATTGTCACTAATCTGGACCCGCCTTTACCAATCGTGCAACGCAAGTGTCCATCTTTTCACCAGGGCTTTTTCTGCAAATTATATCTCAAACTCATGGGTAAATTATGTCGCTACCTTGTTAGTGTTATGTTATCTTTGGGGGCTACAGTATGACTTACAATATTTTCTGTCTCATGATGACGCTTAACTATAATTTAATTTAGTTTTTTTTTTACTTTAAACCATCTCAAATTAATTGTATGCTGGTATTTTTATTAAGACCTATCGTCAGAAGTGTAAAAATTTTATGTAATGTAAAAACAATATAACTACATTTTCTTAATTGGAGATGGTTATTTTATTTACGATTAATTAATTAAAACTAAGCATGTTTTTAACTGTGCAAAACGCTCAAAATGTACTGAGTTTCATTATGTTTGAATGTGTTTGCTTTAAAAGAGAAAAAGTGCAATTTGAACGGCATACTTATTGCATAACTCTCGCGATCAGATCAGTCTTATTTTTGTCTTAAGGATCTAAATGGACAGTGCAATGGAGTCGTCATTATAATATTTTTATAGTTAATTTTGGTAATATTAAAATCATACATACTGGATACATTTTTTTAAAGCATTATAAGCAATTTTTAGTTTACTAGTCCTATATTGTTCGAATATTATTATTGTTAACTGCACTTTTGAACCCAAGATACAGGCTAAGCCTAGTTTGGGGTCCACCAAACACTGTCTCTGATTATACAATATTCTGGTCAACAAACGATTCTGATTCAGTAATGCTCTTTCAAAGAAAGCCGTACTTGACAACAATGGATATACTTCTAAAAAGTTTTTTTTTTGTGCATAAGCATAAAAAAATTGAGCTAAAATTTAACCGTACAGTCTTCAATGCAAAAAATAGCAAAACAACGACTCCATTGCATTAGCTGTCTTAATCACCACGATAATCCTAGCTCTAATGATGAATGTAATGATGAATCCACTTTGTCATCAATACTGATGATGATCAAGCGAGTTGTCAATAACTGTCATTCATGTAAATTTTCTGTGTCATGTGCGATGTAATTTCTAATTATCAGCTTTTTCATTAATGTGTATACTTTAAAGTTTTTATAAATAGCTTTATATGGGCCCGACAATAGTGTCAAAGCTTTCCCTGTTGCCAACATAGATTTTTTATGACGCTGAATGTCAAAGAATCCTGGGTTCGATTCCCGGGTATAAAAAAAATAAATATCGAGTTATTGAAACATTAATGACAGTGTATACTGTTCTATTTGTAAATTTTTTAATGGAGACAGTAATTCCTAAATTCCGTCTCCATACTAACTTATATTATGTTTGAGGGGGAGAAAGGGGTTGGGAGGGGGTTGGGTGAGAGTTAGAGGAATGGAGAGGGATAAGATAAGAGGGATAAAAAGGGAGATGGGGAGAGAGTAATAGAGAGACGGGGAGAGAAAGAGGGAGACTAGTGGAGAGTTTAAAGGCTCACAGGGGTAAGGTAAAGCGACTTGTCGAAGCAGTTTCTTATTATTGTCTGTTGTAGAAGAGACGCCGGTGAAGGTGGCCACCGGCATCCCAGCTGGCGAGGTCAACGAGGCTCTGCAGCAGCAGCTCAAAGTCCTCAGCTGGTGAGTATCGTGGAACAAAGTACCATAGGTTATGTTGAACATTAAATTACGGTGAGACTAGCCCGTTTTGAAAAATAAACCGATGAAAAATTTTGCACGTCACCGTACGACACTTAAAATATTCACAGAATATTTAGTTGTATATCTTCTTCAAAAGTTATGAATGAAACAAAAATGAAATAAGCATTTACTAAGAGGGTCTCCCATTTTTTCTTTGTTTAACGCTGTTTGTGTCTATCAAGGACGTTGGAACGCGAGCGAGCGGCCCGTATCGCGGCGTGCCGTCGCGCTGAGACCGTGGCCACGCAGAGGCTCCGTCCGCTGGAGCACCCCGGGGCGCCCGCGGCCGTCGCGCGACGCGCCGCCGCCGCAGCCCTACAGGCCCGGCTGGACGCGCTGCATGCCGTGAGTAGACCTTAACACAAGGCAGGGGTGGCCAACAGGTCGATCGTGATATTAATCCAATCGATCGTAATGAGGCAAAAAAAAAATAGACGGCGAAACGTAATCACCAACTGCTTTTAATAAGTTCGTAAGGTAACGGTCCCAGTTATGAACGGTTTAAGTTGACAAGTACCAGTAATGGACACTTCATTCATAATTTAAAGACCATAGAGTTGTGAATTAATTGTCGTAAAATAAATGACTATTCCTTAGTGGGTAGTAAATAAGAGTCATTGTCCATTACTGGTTCTTTGTCCATTAGCGGTGACTTTACCTTAATTGGTAGATCGCACAGGGTTTCGTTAGTAAGCAAGAGATCTTGGGTCCAATCAAGTTGGCCACCTCTGACATAAAGCTACTTAAAAGTGACGGGACTGACGGCGCGCGGATGCTGACAAAGCCATTCAGTGGACGAGAAGCGAGACCAACTAGAGGTTAATTGCTGGCTCTAGTTCACTAACTTGAGTGTATTGTAACTTGATGTGTACAATATTTTTAACCGACTTCAAAAAGAGGAGGTTCTCAATTCGACCTAATTTTTTATTTTTTTTTTTATTTTTTTTTTTTATTTTTTTTTTTTTTGTGTGTATGTTACTCGATAGCTCGGAGACCCGTGGACCGATTTTCAAAAATTTTTTTTTAATCGATAGGGTATAACTCGAAATTGGTCCCATTGGCACGACACCAGGATCTGATGATGGAATCTTGGAGAAATCGAGGGAACTCTTCAAATTTTATACGGAGATGTACGGCGTTTTCGGTAATTTGTTGATGAAGTCAAGATTTTACATTCAGTAAACAGAATACTTTCAAAATATTGCTAGTTTGAAGTCGGTTTTTTTTGTTTAAAATTATTATTGAGTATTTGTTAGGTATGTCTGTTTCTCTAATAGATGAGCGACGGTATCAGAATACTGTTCCATTTTAACAGAAAAGTGTCCAGATGAATGAGATGGTTGAAACGTTCGAATAACAACTTAGAGCTGAGATGTGTGTAATAAAGTAGTCTAATCAATTGTAATTAATATGTCGCGCAGGAGTGGACGATGTTCGTGGCCCGCTCGGGGCTGGTCGCGTTCCCTGCCGAGCCCGCCAAGTACGCCAAAGCGCTCGCGCAGCACAAGGAGAGGCAGCGCGAGAAGCGGAAGCTACTGGAGGTTAGTTGGTAAACTGCACGTCGCGTAGTGGGCGAGAAGCGGGAAATTCAAAATTCTGAACTTTATTTATGCAAATAGGCTCCTAAGAGCACTTTTACACGCCATTTTGAGTCTACCAGCACTTCGGAAAGACTATCGCCAAGAAAAATGCGCCGCAAGAAACTTGGCAGAAAGTCATTTTTTCGAAAACAAAAATTATTAACAAAATAAATAGTAAAAAATGTACATATAAAAACATAGTGTACAAGTGCATAGGGAGCAAATAGAAGTCAGTATGTAAATCACACTCTCCCCGAAATGTGCACCTCTGCACATTCTGAAAAGGTGCTTAAAATGTGATTGGTCATGGTATTGTCCATGGCAAGTTTCGAATGCTCTGCCTACCCTGTATGGGAACACTGACGTGTTTGTATGCATTATTTTTACCAGGGGTTTAGAATAACACCTCTCCATTTCTTCCGTGGATGTTGTAAGAGGCGACAAAGGAATTAAGTTTTGCCTATGTAGCGTTTCGTGCGCTTTACCCACACTATTAGGGCATATTGGCGTGTTTTATGTATGTTTTTTTTTATTGTTACTGTATTGACTCTGTGGGGAAAACCTCCAATAGAGATCTCTCTCCATACAGACGTTATGCCAGGGGACCGAAGTCCGCAGAGAGAAAATTGGCAGTTGTATTTATGCAACCGATCGTCGAAACTCTGTTAGCGTGATGTAGAATACCACTTTGACAGTTGAAGTTTACTAAACGACGATAGGTGGCGCTAGGTCGCTACAACTACGTTGGCCAAGTAGTCAGTTGAGAACGCCTCGTTTAAAGTCCTCGAGTTAAACCGTCGGTGTTTCTACAGGAGCGCCTGGTAGCCCTCCACAGCGAGGTCCGCGAGCAGCTCGCGCTCCACCGGCCCTGGCGCTGCGTGGAGGCTCCGCTGGCGGCCTTCCCGGCGCCCGAGCTGAGCAGCGCCCTCGCGCCGCGGGCCGTGGATGCGGGAGCCCTGCGGTATCCCTCCGCTGCTGCAGAACAACATACTGTCTATGTCACGCCGACGCAGCTCGCCGCGTGAGTATTACACTCACGTATCTGCGTGGGGCTCCGCTGGCGGCCTTCCCGGCGCCCGAGCTGAGCAGCGCCCTCGCGCCGCGGGCCGTGGACGCGGGAGCCCTGCGGTATCCCTCCGCTGCTGCAGAACAACATACTGTCTATGTCACGCCGACGCAGCTCGCCGCGTGAGTATTACACTCATGTATCTGCGTGGGGCTCCGCTGGCGGCCTTCCCGGCGCCCGAGCTGAGCAGCGCCCTCGCGCCGCGGGCCGTGGACGCGGGAGCCCTGCGGTATCCCTCCGCTGCTGCAGAACAACATACTGTCTATGTCACGCCGACGCAGCTCGCGGCGTAAGTATTACACGTGGATCACATAGTATCTACGTGGGGGCTCCGCTGGCGGCGGATAAAATCTCACACCAGATTGGGTCAAAACATTAAAAAAAAAACACCTCACGTAATTTATGGACGCCCCCTTTTTTGCCGACTACTTTTTGCCAACTTTACTTTATTGTTGTCCACCCTAGATTATGTGCACCAGATGTCAAGTCAATCAGACCAACCGTTGAAAAGTTCCCTCCATCGGAGACAGTCCCGGCTGGGCCATCAGAAGTCCACTACCGGAATATTGTATTGTCATCCAAGTTACGTAGGGATACCAAGTTTCAGCTCAATCGGTCTATTGGAAGTGGTTCTAATCTTCCTTGCAAGATTTGTAAACATACAAACGTACATACAGACATACAAAAATGACGTTAAATAAAAGCTTGTAATTAAGGGATCATCCATACACTTTCCTCCAGTGATTTGTGACACTCGAACAAATTACTGGGATTTCCATAGTTACATGTGTGACTGGCAAGTGGGGGAGGGGCAAAAATTCAGAAATTTTGTGTGACAGACTAATTTTTAATGTATTAGGTGTATTAAACCCCTTTTTTTAATAATCTAATATTAAATAATCTATTGTTTTGTGCGTTTATCTTAGAATACGAGATTTGGTAGCAGAACTGAAGTCGGATGACGTCAAATTGGACCTGAAGCCGCTCGACGTGACAGTCTGCGCTGCGTAAACTTAACAACCAACTGACAACATCTTATTTAGTTTTAAATATTTTCTCAAACATCAGAAAAGCAAACCTCGAGGAATGAAGCTTTCATTCCTTGAACACTTGAGATTTTCATTGATTGTGTATCAGGCGGTGTCCTGGGTGAGCGATTTCTTTGCGAACGTAAAGCGAAGCGGTTTGACGCGGCGCGAAAACATCAAACAACCACCAACATTAGGCTGCATTTCCACCAGAGATGTGCTATGCTACCTTGTTACGGGTGCGTTTGGTATCCACCAATCATATTCATTGGTGCACATAGCATAGCCCTGGTGGAAACGGATTTCGCAGCGCAGCTCAATACATCTTCGCAGCATAGCTGCATGACACATCACTGGTGGAAAGGCAGCCTTATGGCCAAATTACTTCAAATATCTGCTCTGCTATCTGCAAAAATCAAATTTTCAGTTATAGTCAATTTAATGTTTGACTACTTTTTTCTATTAAAGCCTGTTAAATATCCTTGCTTTATAAGCAGGTATTTGTAGTAATAGAATAAAATGGACGTAAGGGTTTTTCTGTCTCCTGTTGCCGATTCTGCGTCGATACGCGTGAGGAGACCCAAGCATATCTTCGCTCTACTTCTTCAACCTCGTATTTCAATACGTCACATCATTCGAAAACCAACCGTTTCTCAAGTTCATAGTGTTCATTTTCAATCAATGTAATGCTCTAAAATACGAGGTAGCGTTGAAGAATAGTGAATTTAAAAAGACATTGAAAGATTTTATTCATTTAAAATAAGAGATTATGGCAACTACTGCTTTGTTTAAGTGAAATTAGCTTCTAGCGACTTGTTGATATTTATTGGACGTTCTTGATATTTCATTATTTATCATTAGAATACTGTTTTTATTAGCACAAGTTAATGAGAATTAGTTTTGATGACAAATGAGTATGAATTGATATTCTGTTTACTATAGTTCTTAATTTCTTTTTTATATTTGTGCCTTTCCACGCAGGCGTTTAGACGCAGTCTGTTTGTAAACAACGACTGGCTGGTACTAAAATACAGTTGGGCAGTATGTGAACGACTTAGACCCTATCCAGAAGGAGCGAATACGCCGCGATTTTGAACGCGTTTGACTATTCATTGCTACATTTGTCACGCTTAATGAAACTACGACGCATCGTGAAGAAGCAATGTACTCCAATACGCGGCCAACTCGCGCATACTTCTGGACAGGGCCTTAGTGTAATCGCCTCCTAAAAAGCCACATAATTGACGTTTTTGTTTCAGTTTTCTTTAATTGGTATAGATTGTGCTCTTGACTATAAATAGAAAGTCACAGTCGTTTTTCAAGTTGAAGATAAAGTAAATTATACACTTTAAGGAAACCGAATTGAAATTATCATTCATAACAATTGTAATAATAAATTAAAGTTATTTATTTCATCCTAATGTGTTTATTTATTTTGCTACAGATATTTTGTATCCTAATTACGAGTATTAATCGAAATATAGCACTAGCAAATCTGTATATAAGATGAACGTTAACTTGTACTTACTTTGAATTAAATAAACGCTTATTTAATACTAAACTAGTTTTCTTTTCTATTTTTAGGGTTTACCCCAAATGGAAAATCGGGACAATATTACTAAGAATTCGTCAACAGAACTCAATAACCGAGGTAGCTAGCCAGTTGAACATTTCACAATATAGGGTAAACGTACCAGTGGCCAGCCAGGGCCCAGTGGTCAGCCGTTTCTGTCGTTTATTAGTTATAAATACCGCTAAAATTCGAATAAACAAATCAAGTGCATTTAAATAGAAACTTTGGTTCCTAATTGGTTAATTCGTCACATGACAGGTAAGGTGGGGGGTCAAACGGGAGAAATAAACTCGTTAATTCAGGTGGCGGTGACCGACAAGAGCAGTAGTGTCATGTCC
>BHDV01015266.1:64226-83551 GCA_005406045.1 Adoxophyes honmai
TAATTAAATCATGAAACCATTTACTTTTATTTCATTTTATTCAGGTTATTTACAAAGGACAGTTCTGGTAAGTGTTTCCTATGTAGGTACATAAGACCTTTTTAAGCCATTCGTCATTGTTGGCCACACTGCGTCATTGTAGGTCACTGTTCTTTTTTTCCGACCCCAAATATCTAACGAAATAAAATTTTTCATGATGTGCCTCCCTTATAACACGTTAATATTAAACCTAAAGTATCATTTGAGCGTCTTAATGAGGTCCTACGACAAAGATAACTTAAGGCACAAAATTTGTTCGAGGAGAATTTTTCTGAGGAGAACTGCCCGGGCACAGCTAGTTCAAAATAAGTAAGTAAACACTATTGTGCAAAAGGAAAGTACACAAAATTAAAAAAGTCATGGTAGGTACCAGTATTTGTAATTTAACAGTCCTAGTTGCTGTAAAACTCGAGGGGCGCTCAGCGCACAATCGCACTACATGAGGGCCCAATCTGATTACGATCGTTATAAATTTGTCCCCAAAGGAGCGGACTTGGGCGTGGGCGTCCGAGAAATTAAAGAAAGAAATAAGATTTTTAACATAATTTTTGATTCCTAGTTAGATAAAAGTGGTATAATAATGACAGGGTTGCTAGCCTGTCGCCCAAAATGTACATAAACCTATAATTTTCCTAAATCGCCTCTTACGATACCCTCGTAAAAATGGAGAGATGGTGGAAAAAGCTCTAAAAGAGAGATCTATCCAAACTAATATCCTTATATCTGGAGGCCGAAGTCCACAGAAAGAAAGTAGGAAAGTTGTTTTTATGTAACAGCTCTTCAAAACTTCGCTGGCGCGATGTAGAAAACTTTAAGAGCTGATGACGTAGATGACGTTTTAGAAGAAGCTCTACTACTCGTCGATAGGCGGAGCTAGGAGTCGCCATAATTCTTAAACGATTTAAAAAAAAATGTTTTTTTTTACTTATAATGTTTTCGTTTTGTTCTTGTGATGTACATCTGACATCATTCAGCATCTACCATATTTAGTTTCATCTATTATTCACTGCAATTTTTTACAGGAGTCGTTTGAAAATATTTTTTAGATAAAAACAATTCTTCAGTAGTAAAGTGTTCTAAATCCGTCCCCTCCGATCGGAATGCGCGGTATTTAAATGAATCCAATGGGGCGCAGGCGCAGTAGCTCGCGCTATGCAGTAACGCAACTTCTTTAGCCAGTTCTAAATGCGACACTTCATAGGAAAAAATAAGCTAGTAACGTGAAATACTCCTTTGTGCTCTAAAATTTTTATTTGTGACTTATCTGTAATGTATCTGTTTGTACAATTAAGAATTTTTTTACTTTACTTAAATACTCAGTCATGGTTATGTTTCTGCAGCATATAATGAGCTTTACGTACTGTATTTGGACTACAAGCGTTATGTATGTATGTGTATAATGCTCGATGACCCTGACGACTCACAAGGGGGTCGCGACTCATACAAAAATTGGTAGATGGCAGAAAAGTTTACTAGTTATATTACAATCGAAGAGATTTGTAAATAACTAAATTTTATATTTATTGGTCCCGGAATTGCTGCTCCTCTCTACTACTCAAAGGTTGGCTGGCAGAGAACCCTTTCGGGATAAATCCGCCTGTGTACTTTGTACTTTTATTTGCGACTTATCTGTACTCTATTTAAATTTTTACAATAAAGAGTTTTTTTACTTACTTACTGTTAGCGGCGGTATACTGTGGCGTATCCCAAACACAACTTTCGAAGGGGAAAACTGTTACTTCTTGCATCCCTCGTGTTCCTCTATTTTAGCTCTTAATGCCATGTGTTTTAAATGTTATTTCGCTCAACATTCTTATAGCGAATCTTTTCTAGTTAAGTAGTTTCTCTACTGTGACAAAACTTTGCTTGGAAAAGAAATGTTCGGAAGGAAGATCTACTTAGAAAGATTAACATCGTTCTATGTATCGGATTTCAGTTTAGACCCTTACATACATAACGCCTGTATTACTAAATGGGGTAGTCAGAGCATACGACGCTACATAAACAAATCCATGACTATTTGACGTTTTGTAGCAACTTCTAGAACATTCTTTAGGCTTTCAGTTTAAAGGGTTATAGTGACAGGTTGCTAGCTAGTCGCCCAAAATATACCATAGTGGGCGTCCATAAATATGACGTGAGGTGTTTTAGGGGGGGAGGGGGTCGAGTCAAATCTCATCTAATCTCACGTTGGGGGGAGGGGGGGGGTCACGGCAAATATCACGCAATTTTTTTCTTGTTTCAAACAAACAAAAAAACTACTATTTTGGTCCATTTAATCCAGATGCCTAAGGTCTTATAAAGCGAAGTGAGTATGTGGATGGCGCTTTACATTTAACACTTCATGAGTGTATCCGAACGAAGAAAAATTTTAGTTTTTTTAAAGTTACGTCTTCATTTTATTTTTTCTTTTTAAAATAACATTTTGAAAAATCTCACGTGAGATTTAAGGGGTGGGGGAGGGGGTTGAATAAAATCTCACGACATCTCACCAAGGGGGGTGGGAGGGTCAGAAAATTGAAAAAAACACCTCACGTATTTTATGGACGCCCCCATAACCGTAGTCGCCTTTTGCGATGTCCACGGATTAATTGGAGAATAAATTCTAAACCCACCACTCGGTATTGATGTATTAAAAGTGTGTTAAAATTTGTGTGCAAAGTAAAAAACCCTGTAGAGTCCGCCGAGTTAAATTTGGCTGGCTGGCAGAGATCCCTTTTGGGATAAGTCCGCCTTTGTACTTTTATTTGCAACTTATCTGTACTTTTTATTTTTGTACTGTAAAGAGTTTTTACTTTTTACTTACTTATATTTAAAAAGAAAGTATCCAAGAGAAATGTACGGCAGTTTTATAATGTCCAGAGGTCAAAATAGGAAGGCATCGCCTTATCAACCGACGATCCGTCGCCGTAGAAACCCCTTGACCGGCTCTTTGATGCCTGTCACTTAATTAGCTGCGATTGACCAAGCGATTGTTAATCGACTTAGGGAACGATTAGACCGACTAATTGATTTAATTGAAGCAAGGATGTTGAAGAAACTATAATGTCATCCATATAGACAGCGCATTATTAGTACCTCTACAATCGAATCCGTACCAATATATAAATGTGAAAGTGTGTTTGTTTGTTTGTTTGTTTGTCTGTCTTTCACGGCTAAACAGAGCGATGGATTGACGTGATTTTTTAGGTAGAGATAGTTTAGGGCATGGAGAGTGACATAGGCTACTTTTTGTCTCTTCAAAACCCCCCATTTTCCTAAGATGGGGGTTGGAATTTTTCAACGTAGAAAGCTATAAATTGGTATGTGTGCTATCTCTTCTGTGATACCCCGAATTAAACGCGAGCGGAGCCGCGGGCAAAAGCTAGTACATTAATAAGGTACAATTTTTTTGGAAAAGGCTTTACACAAATGCTACAGAATTGCGAATTGATTTTAGAGAAACACCTCTCCATCCTTCTCTCATCCACTCTATCCATCCATGGAAGTCGTTAAAGGCGAATAAGGAAATGGTTTTGGCAACAGGCTAGCAACATCTATCACTATTAGGTATACCTATTCCATCTGGTTTTAAACCTAAAATTATGCCAGAAGTGACTGCGAAACGTGAAATAGTCATCGTTTTATCTATGTCACGTTTTGTGTGTTCTGTCTACAAATTGCAAAAATCTGATTAGAAAGGTATGATTATCAGATTTCTGAATTCAGCCTTTGTTACTAAGTATATGGACAAGAAATTAAACTTGGTCTTTTTTCCGTCGGGAAAATGTTGTTATGCATGTGTTTTTTTAAGAAACTTTTATAATATAATTAATTTAATCGGGAATATTTAGAGGCGTGTCTTAAGTATTTTAAATAAAATATCTTTTGCCAACCTGCCAACCTACCAGCCGTCGTCAGAACGGCGGATATTTATTGGCAATGATGATCTTCCCGAAGACTCGACAAATAAACATAAAAATGCTTTCAAAAATATATTAACAAAAATAAAATTTTCATTTTCGAAATTGCTCCCAAACCTCGTCAAACTTACACTCCACTTGCGTCGGCGTTAAAATGTCAAGGCGTGTCCCAAACTCTTAATGAAAAGCCAACACGTGTTATCCATGCAATATTAAACGTCAACAATAAAAGCGCAAAGTTCATAAAAACTTACATCATCCCGGGATGTAACTTCAAGTGGACGATATTAGACTCATCAAAGCACCCCACGACATTTTCGACAAAGCGACAAGTTGTCATAAAACAACCCTAATCCGCGCTGCGGACTGTCAACGAACGGGGAGGGTTCAGTAGTTATTGCACTTATTACGAGGGGAAGTATAATCAATTATAACTACTTCGTTATGAGCGCTTAACTACATTTTGTCATGGGTGTTGATGCGTAAAAACTTCATACTATCTATTCTTGAGATACCTAGCCTGGAGATATCACGCAAAATATTCCCAAATGAGATAGGTTAGGTACACGTCACGGTAAGCAGACGGTATCATTACTATTGTTTAGGTTTTATAAGTTAGTATAGTTACAGGTTTGGTGCTAGCCTGTCGCCTAAAATTTACTTCCTAGCCTTTATCTAGTTTATTAGTCATTTACGACATTGACAGAAAAAAGTGACGTGTTGATGTAGTGAATTTAATAAATAAACGTAATGAAAGTCGCTATCTTACTTATACATACATACATACATATTCTCACGCCTGTATTCCCAAGAGGGGTAGGCAGAGCACATGAATTAAAAAATCCAGTGCCACGTTTACCAATTTCAGGGCAACCAGATGCTTAAACGTGATATTGTAGTATTGTATTGTATTGTATGACTCTTTATTGTACACAAAAACAATTAGCACGAGAACAGCCTTATGCACAAAGGCGAACTTATCCCCACAGCAACTATCAACTTATCCTTATTACTTGTAGTCACAGGTTGCTAGCCCATCGCCCACAATATACTACTAATACTTACCCTTTTCCAGAGTCCACTCTAAAAAAATGCTACGGCAAAATTGAAAACGTTCCTTTTTCAGGTGTTGTCACTCAGAAATATTCATACTCTTACTAGTAGGTTAGTAGGATCCGAAGGGTTTTACGGAACCCTAAAATGGCATACGTTAGGGTCATCGCATAGGGGGGCCACCTGCAAACCACTTGTTCCATTGCCAATGTGAATTACATGGGGCCCAGGATAACGTGGGGACGACATCCTTGCATTTATTATAATTTCGATGCTCTTAAAGTAGCAGCCATTAGTAGACCCTGTATCCGGTGGAAATTTATTGAAAACGTAAGGGTTGGTTCTGCAAACTAATACTTTTAACATGTAGTAGCAATCTGTCACCGTGACAGTGACGACCCTATTGTGAGCGACATAACCAACAGTTTGGACAATTGAATAAGCTCCTTTTTTGAAGTCGTTTATAAATTAGATGTCATTTTTTATTTAACCGGTTTTACTTAGCTTACCCTGTTTGTTTTAGTCTTTAATCTTTATTCCTTCTTTCTTCTTTGGTCTTTGTTGGTTCAAATTTAGAAATTGAAATTTTACCATCTTTCCGTCAACTGATTGATCTGAAATTCGGTATGCGCTTTTAGTTGTGGTGACAATACAACAATGTATATTCATTGTCATTGTAAATTCAAAATGGCCGCCGCTACAAAATGGCGGATGACCTAATTCTTATCAACCCCATCAATATGGGTATCAATTGAAAGGTCATTGCAAGGAGAATACAGTGCACTATACTATACCTAAATAAATAAAAAAAAACTAAAAACTCGAAAAAAAAGCAAAAAAAAACTTTTAAGTAAAACGGTTTTATATACATTGATTAGACTAAAATAAAACCGTTTTACTTAAAATTTTTTTTTTACTTTTTTTTACTTTTACTTTTTTTTAGCTTTGATTAAGCTTCACCTGTCGCAATGTTTGTTTGTTTGATTGTCTATAAAATCTTGCAGGTTATTTTGATCCACTTCCCGGATTGAGCTGAAATTTGTACACTTGTGTAAATCGGATGACAATACATTATTCCGGTAGTGGACTTCTGGTGGCCCAGCCGGGACTGTCTCCGATGGAGGGAACTCTTCAACGGCTGGTCTGATTGACTTGAAATCTGGTGCACATAATCTAAAATGGATAACAAATGAAGCACAGTTGGCATAAAGTACAGTCAGCAAAAAAAGCTTGTACCGAAAATGATTTTTTTGCTGGTTAGGTTACTGAAGTAATTTTTCTTAGTTTTGTGCTCCCTTTGCTTTAGTCCAACCGGAATCTCGTCATTAACTTTTTACGTATTATTAAAACGTTTGATGCACTCTAGAGGCGGTGAATTTACAATTCCTTACGGTGACAGCTCGCATACAGCGAGTTAGCGAACTCGTGGCAACCTAACAATTATGTATTTTCAGGAGTTAAAAAAAGACCATGTTCTTTTCTGGAGACAAACTATCTTCGGTCCAATTTTCGTCTAGATCGGTAGGTACAGCTATTGGAGGAACTTTCGTTACGTCTGCACTTTATTAATTGCACATAATGTATTAAAAAAATCTCTACTATGACAATTATTAATATAATATACCTATTGTTATGGTCTTTGCGAAGCGCTGATTGACTCCTTTTTATAATCAGAATCACCAGACATATCTAACTTGTGTCAAACAGTTTTTATTACGCTAAGCGCACATTATCAGAATGTGTCCGATTCGATAAGAGCGCACTATTTTTCTAGGGCTACGAGGCCGAGCGTCAGAAATTGTTCAGATTTCTGTAGGAAATTTCTGATAATTTGCGCCTATCTTTTTTACACATTTAGCTTATTGGTGTACCTATTGGTTAATGTTGGTTGAAGTTTGTAAAATCAGTTTCAAAGATGTGTATGCGTTTGAGAGATCAAGGCAGGACAATGGGAAAACGGGTAAAAAATAGACATCATCGAAAAGATCTTATTTATTTAATGACTAGATAATGTACATTGTTTATCAAATATACTATACAGCCTGGGCGAGTCCGCACACTTATCATCAATATCGTTAAAAGACAACTGGTGTGAATAAAAAAATACGGCTTAAAGTTTATTATCGTAGTCTGGCCAGAAATGCCACTCTCAAGCAGTTAATAGTTATTTTAGTGGCTGATAAATAATAAAATTACGTACAGTCGCATATATGTATAACTAATATTCTTATATCATAAGTCATAACTTAACATTCAAACATCTAATAATTTTGAGACAACATTTATACGACGAACAAAAAACGGATAAAATGAAGGCAAGATGGAATTCCATAATAAACAATTGCGCATCGCCGACACAAACTCGCACCTCGTGTTCTACAAAAACTATAATTTGTGTTCTTTTTTCATTGATTACCCGTTTTAAAGTGTTCGAATTAAAGGTTTGTTATAAATAAATTTAATAAAGAATGTGTCCTTGCGGCCTCGCCCGTCTACAATAAATACAGCTATAGAGCTATGGCGTCTGTGAAACACACCGAAATAATGCAAATCCTTATAATAACAGTCTAATCCGAAGTCTGATTAAAATTTAAACAAACAAAAAATTTGTGAGTCTTACACAAAAAGTAGCAGAAATTCTCATCTGACTTGAAAGATTGCATCCCACATATTTTTGCTAGGTAGCAAAATTCACCTTAAGTATGTTTGGTCTTCCCCACTACAATTAGGTAACTATTGTTTTACAACTTTACATCTTTAGTTTTTCTCATGTCACGTCCACAGAAAAGATGAGAAAAATCCAAATAAATGAGTCACCATCATTTGTTTTGTAAAAAACTTGCTTCTCTTTTTTGACCGATCTATACAAAAACGCTGGCGTGTTGTCACGAGAAGAAATTTAACCCGGATTGTATCAGAGCGTTTAAAAAAATAGACATGAAATGAATTGTGATAACAAAAACATAATATACTTAATTGTAATTAAATGACACAAAAACAGGGCTCAATATATGTATAAAGGGTATGCGTATGACGCATCAAAAACGTCACATTCAATGCAAGTTTTTTTTGCGATTAGGACGCGTTTTTGTTTTGTGAAAATAGTGAAAATTTCAATCGGTATACACTGCCTACATTATGTAGTCGTCACAATTTGGAGAACAGCCAGAATCCTTTCTACATCTGAAGTTTGAACCAATATTTCGAGATAGCCGATTGTAATCACCACCGCCCCTCGTTTCCAGGGTCGGTTTAGCACGACGTTCTCAGATTATACAGCGTGAATTCCATACGACCATAGATTTTAACCAACGAAAACCTCAAGACTTGTTGACAAGAATAGCTTTTAAAAATTAATGTAGAGCAGTAAGGTCACCGGTAATGGACAAATAACCAGTAATGGACAATGACTCTTATTTAGTACCCACTAAGGAAAAGTAATTTATTTTACAACAATCAATTCACAACTCTATGGTCTTTAAATTATGAATGAAGTGTCCATCACTGGTGCTTGTCAACTTAAACCGTCCATAGCTGGCGCCGTTACCTTAAGTAATGTAATGAAAACATCTAGTTTTGACATTTAACAGACCGGTTTACTTTAATTTGATGGAATGCCATTTATGACGTCGCATAAAGGGTGAGAGTTGATTTTTTTTAATGTGTAAAAAACACATAAATAATACAGGATATCAAACTATTTTCATTACAGGGCTTAGCTCCAACCGCAATGACAGCGAAAGCGGAGCTGCGTGGCGCAATGGCGTGGTAGAAACGAAACGTTTTTTACCTGGCCGGTGCTTTGTGTGCCCTGTTTCAAACATTACAACCGACACAGCACGTCGTCCCGCTTATGCTGTCAGTGCGTTTTGGAGCTGTAAAAGCCGGTCGTATAGAACTCACACACTAATACATGTAGTCCTTACTACATCTCAAGAGTCTCATCTAACATTCTCAGCTGGTTTATGCTCCCTTAGTACTTCTCGCAGCCTAGATGTCGTCGTCTCCTTCGGGCCGGTGTCTCTGCAGCACGGCCAGCCGCTGCTGCGTCACTTCCAGGTGGTGCTTCCGCCATTTGATGCGTCTGTTTTGGAACCAGACCTTCACCTGCACAAAGTTTGGGAGTTGGTCAAAGGTCAAAGGTTTAAGGTCACCGCGCGCCGCCTAGCCTTGAGAGGTTATAGTATTTCTAATCCTATGAGCTTAATCGTCGCAAGGATCATAATGAAGCAATAATGGAAATGATACCGAAAATCCAATATTATTTAGGAAAAATCTATAATTAACTATTATTAATTCAATCTCTTCTAATCTACGTAAACGCCACAGAAGATTTTCTAATAGGTATATTTTTAGCTCCAGTTACACAAAAAATGTGACAATGTCACCCTAAGAATGGAAAAGTGTTTATAGGAGTGTTAAAGTATTAGAATCATAAGCCTATGTCTGTCTCTTAGGCACCTTGCACACTGCGACTTTTAACAGCAATGCAGTCGCGCATTTTTGAAACTCGCGACAGCATCGCGACTGTATCGATGCTTTAAGTAGCGCAAGTGTATTTTGTAGAACGTAAGTCAGTATCTCTCTAGCTCAGCAATGTTCTATTATATTTTGACACCTTATAATAAGTATCCTATACAACCTCTAACCACTCCCATTCATCCCAAACTTATCTGGTAACATACTTATGCGTCTGTGAGCTGCAGTGCAGGAGCCAGTTATCTTGATACCCACAATATTCTGTTGCTACTTGACACTATCCTATCCATTCTTTCTACAATCCCATTTCCCCAAGGTTACCTGTGCCTCGGTCAGCTGCAGCGCGTGCGCCAGGTACAGCCTCTCAGGCCCCACCATGTACTGCTGCTTCTAATTTGGCAACCTCTGTGAGCTGCTGTGCAGGAACCAGGTCTCTTGATTCCCGCAATATTCTGTCGCTACTCGACACTATCCTATCCATTCTTTATACAATCCCATTTCCCCAAGGTTACCTGTGCCTCGGTCAGCTGCAGTGCGTGTGCCAAGTACAGCCTCTCAGGCCCCACCATGTACTGCTGCTTCTAATTTGGCAACCTCTGTGAGCTGCTGTGCAGGAACCAAGTGTCTTGGTTCCCGCAATATTCTGTTGCTACCCGACACTCTCCTATTCATTCTTTCACAGTTCCATTTGCCCCAAGGTTACCTGTGCCTCGGTCAGCTGCAGCGCGTGAGCCAGGTACAGCCGCTCAGGCCCCACCATGTACTGCTGCCGCTCGAACTCCGCTTCCAGCCGCTCCAGCTGCTCAGGGGTGAAGATCGTTCGGATCCTTTTGCTGCGTCCCGAACTATGAGAAGAAACATTCCATTTGTAAATGAAATACAAGAAAAGCGTACAGCGACGTCTGTTGTTCAGCTGTTAAACTAAATCTGCACTTTTATTTTTACTTACATACATACATATTCTCACGCCTGTATTCCCAAGAGGGGTAGGCAGAACACGTGAATTAAAAAATCCAGTGCCATATTTAGCAATTTCAGAGTAACCAGATGGTTTAAACGTGACATTGCAGTTACAGGTTGCTAGCCCATCGCCCACAATACACTAACCCTTTCCCAGAGACGACTCTTACGACACGACGAAGAAAGGGGAGGTGTTATTCTAACCCGGCACCACACGGGACAAAAACATTCCATTTTAAAACAAAACAGACTCAGATTCCTGGAAAAGCGTACAAAGCCGTTTATAGTTCAGTAGTTAAACTAACTTTGTACTCGTATTGTTGGATGTTTTTTTTTGATCCAACCCATACGTTTGATGACCTACTTAGGTCTTCAAAATTATGTTGATGTATCCAATATAATATTTTTTTCTAAACTGAATAGTTTACGGGAGAGATAGGTACCTACTTACGAAGTGGTAAAATGCGTGCTTCCAACTTCCAAAACAAGAGAATGATAAAACCGAAAAACAATATGATGCGAACTTCCACCAAAAATTGGTTTGGACGAGATCAAGTAAGTATGTAGTTTAATAAAGAATGACGTTGAAAAGATACGAAACCCTTATTGCGCGAGTTCGATTCGCACTTGGCCGGTGTTATGTTGTAACTTTAAGAACTTAAATCCCTCAAATGATTCTAAAAGTTAAATGTTGTAGGTACCTGGTGGTGCAGGTGATGGCGTGGGCCCGCGGGGCGCGGGGCTGGCCCGGCGGCCGCGGCTCCGGGCGCGGGCTGTCTGCAACAAATCGCTTGTTAAGCCTCATACATTTAATATATGTTAAGCCTACTTTGGAAGTCTATTTGTAACACTTCAAATGACATGGCAACTCAGCCCGTTTTTTACAATCCGAAAAATTGTAATGGGCTCCTATCGAAAGTTAAACGTTTAAACGTAAAATTTTGGATTATTAGCACGCTCAATGATCCTGAAAATTAATCTTTAAACTTCAATTAACGGTGGTGGCATATTTTATTCTTAAAAAAAAATATTCAATACACAGTAAAATAATAAAATATGGCAAGATTTGTCAATTTCACATTTGTAGGTATTTGTCAATTTAGTTTGTGAGGTTAAAAAATAGATTTCACAATAGTATTTGGTCAACCCAGCTATTATTCGAGCAGCATGAGTCTTTGTCTTACAGAGACAGACAGACAGATCTCAAAATATTCTATAAAACGGTCCTTACTAGGTAGTAAATGATTCTTATGAGCGCAATATCTGGCAGACGGTGGGTTTTAGAGAAAAACTAGGTACATGTCGGTCTACATCACGTACTGTACGAAGTAAAGTATTCGGCGCGTTTTTTTCAACGTACCTACCTACCTAGTTTCTTCGTTTGGCCTATTCCACTAAACCTTATAACGTTATTTCTAGGAACATTACTAATTTAATAGTATGAAGACTATTGATATTGGGTATGGGGTTAAACTGTCGTTCTATAATCGATAGAAATATTGAACAAAATTGATGTTCCCGAGGGAAAACAAAAATATAGTTTGCTTGATAGATCGATATCGATCGATGATAGATCGATATCAATCGATGACCGATCAATAGATGATAGATCGATGGCGCTGTGTGTCGTTTGAAACGAGAAGTTTTCTTATAGTTGTGCTTTATACCGCAATATAACCGAGTTCCACGCGGGCGAAGCCGCGGGCGGAAAGCTAGTAGCGTCATAAATGTTAGTGGAATAGGCCTACCGGGGAAACCACGTTAAGGAAAACGCGCAGAGTGCACTACCTCGTACAGTATGTGATGTTGACCGTGATTCTTATGAGCGCAATATCTGGCAAACGGGTGGGTTTTAGAGAAAAACTAGTAAGGACCGTTTTATAGAATATTTTGAGATCTACAACTTGGCTTTGAGGTACTTCTTGATAAAACTTAGATACCGGTTTCGAAAAAAAAAACAAAAAACTAAAAAATTTGACATTTGAACCCGAATAACTCGCTTAGCTCACATGGGATAAATGGGGACTTGTGACACTTTATTCATTATGGTAAAACTGAGGTTTCTACGGAGATTTGGCTTTGTCGGAATTTTCTGTATTTGTCACTGTTTTTATGTCTAACTTGACCAGGTTAAAAGCTTTAAAGAATTTCGAAGAAGCAAACAATAGGTGACATAATGTATTAGACCACTGGCCCATGTTGAAGAAAATATGGGTCATCTGAACCCACCTGGTGGTTCGAACGACCAAATTTACCCTGGGAATAGTCGGAAAATAAAAAGAAAATCCGACTTTGTGGCTCACCATTTTATACGGTACCAGTTTCATACTATTTCAATACCGTTTCTAATCCATTATTCCGCAACCCCGTACAAAAATCATGCGACAAGAGGAAAATAATCGAGGGTTGTAATTTTGAATTCTCAACTGCACTCAGTTGGACAGCTTACAAGTGACGGCATAGTACTGAATCTTATTAATTTATGCTCTTATGTCGTTCTAGATAGGTCACCTGGTGGTTCAGATGACCCATATTTTGTGCGTAACGTCATGACAGTCAAAACATAACCCCAGGAGGTTATGGAATTTTTAATCCGTTTCCCAAAACATCCGTTCCCGTCACCACCTTTTCTCAATTAATCCGTTTCCCGATATAAGTGTTTCCAATAATGTACTGCGCCTAGTGTGTTACGGTTGGCTTAAGAGGAAATGGAGCGGTCATATTTTGTATGGAAACGTAGTCCCCTGATTCCTCGCTGGATATTACCCGTAGAACAATTATTTTTTACATCAACAATCTAATGATATATTAGCATGTTCCTATGTTTTCCTTTTTTACTTTATTGAATTATTAAAGGAGATATTAACCTACAAAAACATGAAAAATTGGTAAGTTTTTCCGTCGTGTTCAAACCTCTAGAAACCAATTTCAACACAATTATATCAAAATATAAAAACATAGAAACACAGTTGTGACATTTTTTAAACATTTAATGAAAAACATATTTAATCGGTTAAGTTTTGGAGAAGAAATCAGGGGACTAGGAAACGTTGTTTTTGAATAATTTTCATAGGTATTTTCGGTCCGAGCTGTAGTTGTTCTTATCGCACTCGACGTCGTCTGGGCAGGTCACGGCGCGACAGCAATAGATTTAGCAAATACCTATTTTTCAATTCCCTCGACCGGCATATTTCCTCTTAATATCCGTACCTTTCCCAAAAAGAACTACCTATTCCTGAAATGACCGTACCCGTCACTACCTTTTTCTAAATGGACATTTATTCGAGCGTTTCAACCGTCTCATTCATCTGTATACTTCTGTACAAATGGAAGAATATTCTGATACCGTCGTTTAGTCATCTATTAGAGGAACAGGAACTCTTAACAAATAGCAAAAAACGATATCAAAATCTGCAGCGGATTCATTCATGAATGAGGCGTTTGAAACGCTCGATTTATCACTCAAATAACCCGTTTCCCAAAATGTGAACTCCCATATAGCTACGTTTGTCTCGATATCCGTTTCCCAAAACACGAATGACAGTACCTACCGAGAAATTAAGTGTGTGACATTATTATACGAAGTTAAACGGTTACAAAGTAGTATCCGTGATTAAGTTAAAATTGTCACCTAAAACCACTGCTCAGATCTTTTTGTGTTCAGTTATAAGTAAGAGTCCTACTAATGTCATAAAACAGAACGTTTAATAAGTTGTACAATTGTACATACAGTTAAACACATTTCCTGTCCCCATAAAAAACGGTCTGTCAATGTTACAAGCAAGTCAAATTGTGCATCTGTGTATAAAATCTGTGTATGAAACTGGCACTATAGATAGGTGCACTGGGAGCATGGACTTGTGAAAAAAAGCTTCATGTCCCCACATTGGGGGCATTCGGACAGAGAACGCGTTTAAGGCTAAGCGCGCACTACGACTTTTTGTCGTGCGACACGATTTTAAAATAGCGCTGTCCATACTGATTTTTTCATCATAGTGCGCGCGATGACATATAAACCCTTACGTTGCATTTCTGCGACAAAATTATCGCGCGACAAAAAGTCGTAGTGCGCGCTCTGCCTAAGTTACTTACATTAGAAATTCTTATCAAGAACTAGTTTTTAGGGTTACGTGCAAACGGTACAAAAGAACCCCCCTATTACTGAGGCTGTCTGTCCGTCCGTCACCAGGCTGTATATCAAAAACGGCGACAGCTATAGTTGAAAATTTCACAGATGATGTGTTTCTATTGCCGCTATAACATAATATATACTAAACATAAAGTAAAAAAGTCTTTAAGGGGGCTCCCATACAAAAAACGTTACTTTTTACTGTTTTAGATACGAAAGTCCGACTCGCACTTGGCCGGTTTTCTATTTTTTATCCGAGCATTTACTTAGCACTGCACTGCACTATAATAAACTGAAGTTTGTGAATTGAAATGAAATTTTCGCACATACAATCACGCCTTATGCTCCCAAATGGGGTAGGCAGTGCACACGAAACGTGGCTCAGTTACAACCATGATTATTTCACGCATCGTATCCACTTCTTGCATAAATTTTAGGCTTGAAAAGAGATGGAACAGGTACCTATAATAGTGACAAGTTGCTAGCCTGTCGTCTAATGCTACCTAAATCTATTTCCAAGTCGCCACTTACAACATCTGTGACCGTCCATGAGAAAAGGGTCCTTATGGCAGTTTCTAGTTACGGAGATATTGGCTGTTTTGTAAAGTCCTTCAAAATAATCATTTTTTTGTTTTATGCAAAATAGTAAAATATAATGATAGAAGTATATTTGTACCTTGGTTTCAGTTGAGTACGTTCATTATTTCTTAATAAAAACTGAGTTTTAAGTTTAGTAGAAAAGGGTCCTTATGGGAAATTGGATACAAGAATGACAAAGGTCAATAAATAAACTTGTTTACAACTATTAAATAGTTATATACTTTGCAAATAAATTTTCTTTGCAAAGTATCTATGATCATTAGGGTTCCGTAGTCCACAAGGAACCCTTATAGTTAAGTCATGTCCGTCCGTCCGTCCGTCCGCTACTGCACCGATTATCACAAAATTTGGTGGAGAGATAGATGATAAAAGTTCCAAATGTTGGTTTTTAAAATTATGAAAAAATATTTTATTTTCAGCCCCCCTCCCATAAAAGTGAATTTAAAAAATTAAATTAGACTAACCACAAAGTGTGGAGTATCGTTAAAAAGGTCTTTTAAAACGCAACAAAAAATGCTTAAAAACGTAGATAGATGTAATAATCTAAAACAAAGTTAAAATTTACGGTGTCCCCCCACCGTAACTTTTGAAATATTATTAAAATAATTAAAAAAAAAAAAACGGTATATACCTCAAAGTAAGTACTTTCAAATAAAATTATAGCGGACTCGGTATCATGAATAGTTACTTTTATACAACTCGACCAACTTATGTAGTTACAGTCGTCCGAGAACGAGTCGCAAAATGAAATTTGGCTAGCTACGGAACCCTATCATGTGCGTGCCCGACAAGGTCTTGCCAGTTTTTTTTAGATTTTACCTAGCCTACATTTCTCGTCTGACTTCAAAATATATCTCGGCGGCATGGACGTGGACGGCGAACGTTCTCTCGCGTTATGCCGCCGCTCAGCGTATCTTTCTCTTACAAACGATATTTTGCACGTTGAACTAAAACTTACATGTAGCTACTGTGGTGAACTCGGCCACAGGAACCAAATACGAAATGGTGTTTACTTTAAAAAAAAAGGAAATCAGTAGAAAATAAATAATTTAGTAGTAGGTATAAAATAATCATAAATCACAATCTAGCAAATTATTATAATTAGAATGTGTCCCCCCTCCCTTCCCCTTACCTCTATCAGAAATCAAATTCAAATTATCTTTATTACGTGATACTTACTTACTATGAATGGTTCCTTAGTAGTAACCGACTATGTTAATTATTCGTTGACGTTAAATGAGAATAACTCTTTACAGATAAAGATTTCGAGTAAAAGTATAATAACCTTTTTTCTTCATTATTGTGTGTTAATACAAGATTAGGAAAAAAATAATGTTATTAATGTGCCATTTTGTAATTATTAATATGTTTTGTCTTTGATTGCTCATAAGGACCCTTTTCCCAAATGTATGAGAGACAAATTGTGATTTTTACGTAACTTTGATTGTATATAAATAAAAAAATAAGACTTGTAGAATAATAATGAGAACTTTATGATACTCTAGTGGGCTGAATAAATATATTTCAGAGCTCACTGTACTAAATTTGCTATTGTTATAGGGGACAATAAAAAGTAAAGTAATTACCACGTTTTAATCAAAATAAAGATATTTCGTTAACTATAATATTTTATTTCTATCCTAAAATGTAAGTTTATGTATGTCCTACTATATGCAATAGTTCAGATTACAAAATATCATAGAAAAAGCTGAAAAAAATGATTTTATTAATTTAATTCTTATACGCGTGTTGCTGTTATCAAAGGCTGTTTTGTCAGGATCTGGAAGTCGCATAAATAAAACCATGACTGAATTCAAAAGAAAAACCCCTTGAGATACAAAATCAATCATAATCTATGTAACTTCCAATGGGAACATACTTAAAATCAATTTCAAACTTCTTTTGACGATTTCTCGAAAGTGCAATTTTAGCAAGTATAAGTTTGATGATTTTTTAAAAAAAAAGTATGAGACTTAGGGTCATGATTGTTTCTGTGTTAAATAGCTTATTTAACATAGATTTAGGAACTGTGCTTAACTCAATACCTGCCATAAGGACCCTTTGGCCATGGATGGTCACACTTTGTACTTATGTTCTGTTTTGTCTGTTATTTTGTCAATTATTTGTACAATAAAGAGTTACATACATACATACATACATCTACGCAATAAATGGAGAGGTGTTTATTCTAAACCTGCATCACAGAGCCATTGCTTTTTGTACTAAGAGATATAGTCATTTCAGAAAGTGGGGTATCTATGCTGGTTTAGGTAGGTACAGTCACGAACAGGGGTTGTTGAGCCACTTGCCACTGTTCGCAATTTAGACGTGTAATCAATGACCGATGTGACGGAGTAGATGTCAGCTATTGGATTAGTATCACACGACCAAGTTACAAACATAGGTAAGTGGCTCAACAATCCCTGTTCGCGATGGTACGCGCTACTGCGAAAGGTTGTGCTAGAATTTGAAAGTAAGAACTGCAGAAGACGAATTGACAATGCAGTTTGTTAAAGAAAAGAGGCATTTACACTAAGTCGCCCGCATGCTGCAGTGTTGACTCGGTGGTTGGCTCCATGCTAGCGATAGCTCTCACGGATGACGACGGTCAGCAGACACTATCTAGTCTATTTTATAAACTCAGATACTAAAGAGAGGTCAAATAAGAAGTACCTGCCCGAAACTGTCGAGTGTGTGTGAAGAGAGTGATAAATGTGAGTGAAGTGAGAGAAGTATGCCAGAATAGGAGCGAATGGCGCTCTGTAGACTTAGCACGGCGACACGCTCTAGTCTAGCTCTAGTCTACCCGTCATTTTCTGGCGCCTCTAATTAGACAGTGACAGGTATAGACTATCTCGCGCGTAGCGTATCTCTACTCGCGCCTTGGTGTGCTAAGCCGGCTGTTGTCTCTGCTTTCCCCGCAGGGTGTGACGTTTATGTATGCATGTACTAAATTGACAAGTGCGAATGTGAAATTCGCGAATAATGTTACCACATTTTATTGTTTAGTGGTTCTCTTCAAACATAGAGGGCAGAGCAACTAGAGAAACAATGATGGCCACCCAGTTCCGCAAACAGTCAGTTTATTCCAACTTACAAACAGTCACAGAAACTGTAGAGCCAATAACCATAGAAGAAAAAGCCATTGCGTTACGCGCGATCTTGGGCCGGCCAATAAGAGCACAGCGAACGCCGCCATGCTTTGGCGGAATCGTCTTCGAACAAATTCAATGACATTTTAGTACTCTATAGGTTCTGTCCCGATGTCTTCAAACCATCGACATTGTTTGCACCCTGCATACGGGCTCGAACACAAAACGCAACGCAGTGGCGTCGCATTGCATCGTGGTTTTGTATACGAGCTCTATAAGCGGTTTAACTGTGTTATATTGCAAGAAAAAATGCGATTTTCGTAATCTACCAAATTTCACGTTTTTATTATGAGTTTTATTTCACTAATGAGTGAGTCTCACGGTAGTTTTTAAACTACCAAATTTCCACGATTTTAACATTATTTTGTGGGACAACTTACCGTCGTGTGGTGTCGGGTTTAGAATAATACTTTGCCATTTCTTCCGTGGCTGTCGTAAAAGGCGACTGATGGGTTATGGTATAATTTAGGCGACAGGCTTGCAGCCTACCTACCTACCTACCTTTTAACCTAAAATCTCTCTCTCTGGTGGAAATGCAACCTAACACTATTTAATTTGAACTTTGTAAAAAACTTGTACCTATTTTGATAAAAAATACTTTCTGCCAAATTTCTTGCGGCGCATTTTTCTTGGCAATGATGGCCTTTCCGAAGCGACCAGTACCTACTCGAAAATGCGGTGTAAAAGTGCTATTAGGAGCCTATTTTCATAAAATAAAGTTTTGAATTTTAAGTAGGTAGGTTCATTTTCGTGTTGAATGGTTGTGTATTTAAAAGTAGGTATCGTTGAGCGGTGGTTGTGTTTAGAATTATATTAAGTATCGTTTTATCACTCAATTTCTTCCTTGAATTTTGTGAGAGGAGACTAAGGAAAAGGTTTAGGTATTCTTCAGGCGCCAGGCTGGCTGGCAACCCGGCATTATCTAAATATATATAAAAGGAGAAACTGACTGACTGACTGACTGACTGACTGACTGACAGATCGACGCACAGCCTAAACGGCTAAACGTAG
>BHDV01015266.1:85045-97777 GCA_005406045.1 Adoxophyes honmai
TCACATCGGTCATTGATTACACGTCTAAATTGCGAACAGTGGCAAGTGGCTCAACAATCCCGGTTCGTGACTGTACCTGTGTATTTTTAGCTAACTTCATGTATGTAAAATCCTAAAAAAATTGCCCACTACCATCCAATAGTCGCAAGTAACAACCATTAAACGTTTGCCAATGACATCCTGCCTACCTTGTCGCATGGCCGGCGGCACTATGGACCTGCAGAACCCATCATTCAGCCTCTGTATATCATGACCAGCATACAAGTAACTCTGTAGCTGCCGCTGACTCTGCAATCTCTCCTGAACGCTCAGATTCATAACATCCTCTTCGGCATTCGTCAAACCCAAGATGGCGGCGATAGTGAACGACTTTCCCGCCAAATTCGTCGCCTTCCCTGTCAGATCCACACCGAACTGGCTGTCCTCTTCTATGGTGGAAACAGGCGATGAGGAACGGTCATTAGGCTCAGTGAAGTTCTCTCCGAAACCGTCGGAAATTGAAAGTCTTTCTGCGTTGTGTTGGTACGAGACAGCCAACAGCTCGGTCAGGTTGGCCGGATAGATCGACGGCGAAGGCCGCTGTTCCATCATTTCGAACGCACTACACTAACAGTTCACCCAAAAACACTGGCCACATCGTCACATTTTTTAATTATCTCCAAATTGAGTCCAGAGTTGCCAGTTAATTAGACAACCGAGCGAACTGGCTGGCGCGACGCGATTGCGGTTTATGATTAAAAGCACATTTTAAAATTGGAACCGGGGCGTGGCTAGACGTCAAACGATCGGTTTGGCGGGAAAAAAATGACATCGCATAGAGCGGTCAATTGAGGGTGCATGATTTGGCGTCACCCCCGATGGGGGGGAAATGCGGCGCGGTGATTGGCTGGGGCGGCGCGTGCGCGGCGTAGGCGTGGCCAGATTTAGAGGGGTGTGGTCCCGCAGTGATTTGCGGTCCTGAAGCCTTTGATTGGGACAGGGAGGTATTTGGGGTTCCAGTTTTTATTTTATGATACATTTCGAATTTACTAGTGTTTAAAGTATCATACATACATATTCTCACGCCTGTATTCCCAATAGGGGTAGGCAGAGCACATGAATTCAAAAATCCAGTGCCACGTTGCTAGCCCATCGCCCACAATACACTAACCCTGTCCCAGAGTCAACTCTTACGACATCCACGGGAAGAAAGGGGGAGGTGCTATTCTAACCCGGCACCATACGGTTTAAAGTATCGTGTGTTCAATTTCCCGTGTGGTGTCGGGATAGAATAGGACCTCTCCATTTCTTTTGAGGATGTCGTAAGAGGCGACTAAGGAAATATGCGAATAAGCTTTAGGTATGCTTTAGGCGACAGGCTAGCAACCTGTCAGTGTTCTACCTCTTCCATTGTTGCAAACCTAAAACTATGCAGACGTGGCTGGGAAGCGTGAAATAGTTATTATCATGGATTTGTCTGTCACGTTTCGTGTGCTCTGCCTACCCCATTTCCCCATTTGGGAACATAGGCGTGATAGTATGTATGTGTGCGAAAGTCTCTAATAGAGAGATCTCTCTCCAGGCATATGTTATGCCCGGGGACCGAAGTCCACAGAGAGAGTTGGAACTTGTATTTATGCAACCGTTCGTCGAAACTTCGTTAGCGCGATGTAGGATCGTTTTAGTTCGGCTATTCGACGAATGTGGCGCGGGGGGGCGCTGCATAGGTATGTATAAATTAAGCATACATACATAACCGTCACGCCTTTTGCGGGGTAGGCACAGACAGCAGAGCGCCATTCGCTTCTATTCTTCTCTCAATTCTCTCGCTACACTCACATTCGTCACTCTCGTCATACACGCTCGACGGTTTCGGGTGGGTACTCCTAATATAGGTAGGTACGTTCTTCGAGGGTGCCCTCGACCAACTTGCCCCAACACAAATAAATTAAATTGTGAATAATATCTATCGCTACGCCCAGTCCGGCCCTGCGCGTCTTTCCTCCGTGAAACAATTTAATATCATAATCTGCTCGATGCCGCGGAGCCACGAGCCAGCCGGGATGGAGGCGGCGTCTTTTGTTGTTTTTCAACTGTGCACAGTCCTACCTAACTTGATTCAACTAAAGGAATATAGCGTAAAACCAGGGTATTTGCTCTACTTTTACAAGCTTTTATACAGGGTGTAACGGGGGCCCCGTACGAAAAATTACAGGAGTATAAATGGGCTGCTATAGAGGCTGTAAAAATATTAGAAAACAATAGTCTTCTTAAATACCGAAATATTGCAATTTGAAAATTTATCAAAATAGCTGACTTTTAAGGAAAGGTTGACGCAAGATTTTTTTTTAACTTCCAGATTTTTTTTGATAGTAATATGTTTTATAGCGTCCATACCAGCTTATATTGGTATGGTTAGGTTATTTCAAATTACCTACTTTATTTCTTTTAGTGCAAAAAGCAGAATTATTAATTGTTAAAACGGGTAGGTACTTATTTTGGTTTATTATCTTCTTATAAAAGAAATAAACACTATCTTTGGTATTTCCAGAGTATTGGCAATTTTTGCAGACCTCTAAAGGGAAAACTAGGTATCCCATATTACCGTCTGGTGTCGTTTAGAATAACACCCTTCCATTTCTTTCCTGTACGTCGTAAGAGGTGACTAAGGATAAATAGGTTAGGTATGTATTAGGCGATAGAATAGCATCCTGTCTAAATTTATCAGTATGTTCTCTAAAGGGTCGCACTGAAAATCAGCGTTTCGGCTTGCCGCAATATCATGCTGAGTGCGGCCCTTTTGGTGCTATTTGGCACGGAGTTGTGCACTTTTTATGTTTATTTTTTATGTCATGTTTAATAATGAAGTTGATATTTATTTATTTATTTACGATAAAATGTTTTATCCGTGTCAAATTTCTATTAATAAATGTATTTCTTTCTTTCTTTAAAGTAAAGCATTTGTTATACCTACATATAATCTTCCTCTTAAATCCTTCTATCCATTTAAAATCACACCTAAACTACTTTCTTGTGTGATTGGCGCAAACAAATCTAAAGCAATTAGTTCGTAGCGTTGGAGATTTACGGCGTTGAAGCGACGCATTGAAAGTGCCAGATCCAGTTTTTTTACTCCTTTTCCTTCTACCTTTATTCGTTTGCATTTTAATATTGCTATGGCTTTAATTAGCCTTTTCATGTTGTATGTATGTATGAAACTTTATTACACAAATAATTGTACGAAAAAATACAGGCTGACATATAGGTATTTTTTATGTGAATACACATACATACCACGAAGCATAAGGATATCAGATATAGAAGGATAAGCAGAGCATACGAAACGGCAATGTTACGTTTTGAAGCCACTTCTAGCACATTATTAGGTTATAGGTTAATAGGTACAATCGAATCGAATTTGATATTTATCACGAGCTATTCGGTGAAGGAAAACATCGTGAGGAAACCTACACACTGCGACGAAGTAATTCAGCGTTATGTGTGAAGTTCCCAATCCGCACTGGGCCCGCGTGGGAACTATAGCCCAAGCCCTCTCATACTGAGAGGAGGCCTGTGCCCTGCAGTGGGACGTATACCTATAGGCTGATGTTGATGATAAGGTAGGTATGTGACAGGATGTTAGTAGGTACTAAAACTAAACAAAACAATAAGCGAACAATAAATATCCCTAGTCGCCTCTTACGATATCCACGGAAGAAATAGAGAGGTGTTATTCTTAACCCGACATCTTATGGGTGAATATAAAATGAGGTCCTTACCTACGAAATTGGCGTTTTGTGTGAAAATTTCTGTAACATTTTCGTTTTCCATACCTACTAAATGTTTTTCAGATACTTAGCGACCAAAAATAACACTTTGTAAACTGTGACAATCAATTTTAATAAAAAAAATGTACCTATCCATTAATTATTTCAATCAATTACATACAAAATTCAGGAGACATAATGAACTTGTTTTTTTTTTAATATTATTAGTTTTATTAATACGTGCTTGGGATTTATGATTTATGATTTATGATAGTCATAATTTGCACTATGAAGATAAAATCTTTTGTGATCAGTAATAGGTACAGTCAAGGACTTTAATAGGGATGATGACAGGATTAAAAATATAATAAATCATTCTAATTAGTCCGTAAGTTAGATTATGGAAAAAAATGAGACACATATTTTTTAGTTTATCAAATAATTAAACATCGACAAAGGTACAGATCATCAAACTTCCTGAGTAGGGGCTCGTGACGTCACGTTTGAGTAAAAATCGTACTCAAACGTGAAGTCACGCGAAACTTTTAGGCTCTGTATTATCGTCATTTTTCGTCTGTCAAATAAAAGAAAAAATATGGGTACAATATTTTTTCGTGGTCTATCTGATGGACTAAATAGTTTTTTCTAGTCATCTAGCCTATTCATAAGCCACCATGGAATCAATTCCAGATTAGAGACACAACCTGGTGATAGACGAACAGAAGGACGGACAGATGGACGGACAGACAGACAGACAGACACTGAAGTCTCAGTAATAGGGTTCCGTTTTCACCCTTTAGGTACGGAACCCTAAGAAAATATTGCAACGAAAATCTACTCAAATTTAACTAAAACCTAATTTACATTCAGGAAAGGAATGCCTAAGAGCAGGCATGGTCCAGAAGATGCTGGAAGCGATTCTTCGCTGCATCGCAAAGTTGTGGGATGTCGGGAAGAATTAACACCTCTCCATTTCTTCCGTGGATGTCATAAAAGGCGACTAAGGAAATAGGATTAGGTACAATTGAGACGACACTAACCTGTCACTGTTATATCTCTTCCATCTGCTTTCAAACCTAAAATTACGCTAGAAGGGGCTGCGTGAAAAAGTCATAATCATGGTTTGTCTAAGTCATGTTTCGTTATGATCTGCCTACCGCTATTGGGAATATAGTAGGCTTAGCACGGCAATACGCTCTAGTCGCGTCGCGCGCGAGATAGTCTACCTGTCACTTTCTGACGTCTCTAGTTAGTCAGTGACAGGTATAGTCTATCTCGCGCGTACCTCTTAGTACCAGAGCCCACGACCAAACCCATGTCTCATAGCAATACGGCAAAACCCTATAAAATCGTTAGATTGTATGATACTGAACCCGACTAGGTGTGTAGTAATGGTCGAAAGTGTAGCAACTGCGTGGGAGGCCATTTCTGCTGTGTCAAAAAAAAAGGCAGTCGGTATTATAGCAATACGTCTGATAGTGAAAACGTACATAGATTTTATAATTGTATTACGAAAAAGTTTGTTTTCAGACATTTTGCGCGTAGCATATAGCCTGAGCGCATTTTTGAAAATGTCAACAAATTTAGCCGACCTGTATCATAGCAATACGGATAATATTTTTTTTTAACTTTTCGTATTGCTGCCGGGATTACCAAAAACCTGTTTTCAGACACTTTAAGTGTAGCATATACTCCCAAAAATGAAAAAAATTTGGTCAGATCAAACGCTACGCGGAAAATGTCTGATATTGGTATTTTCGAGTTCAGGATAATCGTATCTGTCGATTTGATGCGGTTTTGGCCGTATTGCTATGAGACAAAAATTTTGGTCGTGGGCTCTGGTACTATCTACTCGCGCCCTGTCGTGCTAAGGGGACTGGCGTGATTGTATGAATGTAGGTATGTATCGCAATGGTGCGTTGAGCGAGGACGCTGCCAGTTCTTCGGTCTCCAGTTGTATCATCCAGACGCAAGGAGATCTATTGTATGAGGTTGAGGGTGCTATGGTTCCACGGGCGGTATAAAAGAATGGTATAAAAGAAAATCTGTGTCGTATGGAGCTAGTTCGCGTGTAAGTAAACACTTTATTATGTAAATTATTATTATTGTTAAATTATCATAATTGGTCCCGCCATTTGGGCTTTAAGAGTTAATAAACACACACACAAACTATCGCATTTATAATATTACTAGCTGTGTCCGCGACTTCGTCCGCGTGGAATAGTTATTTTGGGCATTAACTTTTTTTCCCAATAAATGGTAGACTATGTCCTTTCTCAGGGTCTAACTAAAGATTGTCTGTGCCAAATCTCATCAAAATCGGTTGAGAGGTTTAAGCGGGAAAGTGTAACAGACAGGCAGACAGACACACAGACAGACGGAGTTACTTTCGCATTTATAATATTAGTAGGGAAGTAGGGATAGGGATAGGGATTGTGATGTGATGAAAAACATTCCAATCCACTCTTAATTTCCTTAAACGTCTCTAAGTTCGCCAATTCAGCAAAAACAGCAAACAAAATCCTATTTCCGCTGACGTTTTGTACAAAATTAAACGTTTACCCTTAAAGCGTGTCAAATCGTTGTCAAAACAGTAATAACGGAGTTTTGCAATTAGCCGTGACATCCGTAACGGAACGTTGTTCGAGGGCCGAAAAGTGAATAGGGAACAACAAGAACGCGTTGTGATATTTGTGATACTGCACTGGTTCTCAACATGCGGGAGCGACCCCTTGGGGGCTGTGAGGTCTCTGAAGGGGTCGCGGGGTCGTCAAGCTTAAGAGAAAATTTGTAAAAAAGAGGGTAGCTTATCTACCGAAACACGGAAAGCGTTACACAGAGATGAAATCTACATAATGCTTTACGTTTCGGGTCGTTTTAAGGTATACTCAGCTATGTGAATAATTGCATACAACAAAAAAAAGCCTTATTTATTCAATCTACCTAGATATAGGTAAATAAAGTAAAGTTTGGCGCACATACTTATATTGTTTGTATGAAAACCAAGTGCCACTTTTTCTTCACCTAATGTAACGACACATGAGGGCTTTAGTGATGGGAGTTGACAGTCCGAGTAAAACCGATTCAAAGGTGACGCCGCCTTCTTCAAGTTGTCCTGTCTCTAGGAAGTTAAACCTAATTTAAGTGGCACAAGACTAAATGAAATCGCGTCAAAGGAAGAGCATTGCTCTCCCTTTTGGCTCCCTTTTAGCACGCGGATTACATACACTTGAGTCATCTATTTCGATATAAGTCTGCGGTGATACCACACTGGTCTACATGCGGGAGCGACCTCTTGGGGGTCGAAGCCTCACAAGGGGTCGCGGGGGGTCGTCAAGCTTAAGATGAACTTAGTAAAAAATGCCAAATTTAAAAAGGCAGATAGGCAAAGGACAGAAAGCAATACGCAGATACTTGAAATCTTAAGCTTCACGATTTACTTAAAAATTGGACGAAAAATTAGAAAATTATAAAATACTAGCTTTTGTCCGCGGCTCCGCTCGCGCTAAATTCGGGGTATCACAGAAGAGATAGCACACATACCAATTTATAGCTTTCTACATTGAAAACTTCCACCCCTCATTTTAGGAAAATGGAGGGTTTTGAAGAGGCAAAAAGTAGCCTATGTCACTCTCCATGCCCTAAACTATCTGTACTTAAAAATCGCTCCGTTTAGCCGTGAAAGACGGACAAACAAACAAACAAACAAACACACTTTCACATTTATATATTGGTACGGATTGACTAACATAAAAAGGAATAATTTTATTGTAATATTTGTAATACCCACTTACCTATTTAAAACTTCGGCAAGGTAAAATATTGAGAGACGTTGTACTCTCTTGTTTTAAACTTGACAACTCCACACGCAAATTAAATAGCCAGTAAAAAAAAACAGGGCCGTATCTTTCTGTGTTTTCTCTAACGTTTCATTACTTTCTTGGTAAAATCTGTAAGGAAATGTTTAGATAATATTGTAGCGCGTCGCTTTCTAGGCAACTTCATTGTCGTTTATTCTAACCGCTATCCTTATTGCCAAGATACTTTTTACGTAAAATTAGATACAGCTTACAGAACAAACATTCATACACCATGCCCGTATACCCAAATACATCACAAAACTCTAAGTCAGCCGTTCGCCAGGCGACCCAAAATTCAAAAATATTAGAAGCCCGCGATCCAAATGACCATTAAAAACAAATGAAATGTAGTAATTGCGGTTTGTTTTTCAAAAAGTCCAGCGGGTCCTACGACCCATCTCGATATGGTCCGCGACCCAAATTTGGGTCGCGACCCGAGGTTAAGAAACGATGCTCTAAGTATTTAGACAAAACGATGACTATTTCACGTTTCGTGGTCACTTTTAGCACATATTTTTAGGTTTAAGGTGGCAGGTAGGTACAAAAGTGATAGGTTGCTAGCCTATCGCCTAAAATATGTTTTAACCGAGGTATGCCTTAACCTCGTTAGTCGCCTTTTACGACATCCACGGAAGAAATGGATGAGTTATTCTAAACCCGAAATTAATTTATTTCTACCTTAATAATAAAATAAAAAACAAAGATCCCGACGAATTGAGAACCTTCTCCTTTTTTGAAGTCGGTTAACAAACTAGGGTTCGCCCTTGCGGCGTCGATCTCTACAATCGGATGATGCGCTTTAGACGTTAATACAGGGCTGCCCATTCGTCTTCCAATGATTTATTGCATACATACATACACACTCACGCCTATGTTTCCAGAAAACCCAGGCAGAGCACACGAAACTTGACATAGACAAATCCATGATTTATTAAAATTCAAATAACTTTATTTCGCCTGAAATATGGTACATAGGATGCTTTGTTATTACTTACATGATTATTCCCCTGATTATTGAATTATGACCTGACCCGTGGTTTAGAATAACATCTCCAATATCTCCATTTCTTCCGTGGATGTCGTAAGATGTGGCAAGGAAATAGGTTTAGATATGTTTTAGGCGACGGGCTAACAACCTGTCACTATTGTCTTTCATCTATGTTAAACTAAGATTATCCTAAATTATGGTTTTAACTATGTAACGCAAAATTATAATATATAATTACTATTATAATTACTATTAATATACATATAATTACTATTATAACTTTGAATGATATTAAGATAGCAGTTTTACGGCGTACAAATAACGGCGAAAATAGCGGTACCTACCTAATACGAAATTCTACAACCAATCGACGTCACAGCTCGGACCAACCTCGCCCTGCCCAGTGTCCTTTATAAAGGACAGATGTCAATTTTTTTTAACTCTAAATGAAAACACTGGATTTCAAATTCAAGCACAGTTTTTTTAAATAGCCCGCAGAAGCTCAGTTTGACGTTGAGCACGTTGAGGTTTTGTTCCAGATTTGAATGGCTTGTTTTTTCTTAAATCGTCAAATTGTCACTTGTTTTAAAATGTTCGAGAGTTGGTAGCCTGAACAAGCACAGTTTGATGTTGGGTACGTTGAGGTTATGTTCCAAAATTGAAATAAGCTTAGCTTGATTTTTTCCTAAAATTCGTCATCTGTTTCAAAATATTCGAAATTCGAATTTATTCGCTTACTGCGTCTAACACAAGGCTGGAAACAAAACGAAACAAACACCCGTGTTCCACAGAGCCACCCCTACCCAGTAGGGTTGTCGCGGCAATTAAAATTCCTGGTCCTAATATCCCGGATCATATATTAAGTGCCCTAATCGGGGTTCCGCCGGTGCATAGTTTATTGCTTTTTTATAGGACCCTTTGTAGGGTGCTGCTCTTTTGTACCTTTATTTTTGGATGTCTTTGAGGGTAACTGTGGAGCTAAGATCTTAAGCTGCTTGACCTGAATAAAATTGTCCTTAATAAAATAAAATAAAATAAAATAAATAAATATGACTGGACAATATTTACTGCAATCACCTAGTCCCAAAGTAGGCAATTTAATGCCTGTGTTATGGGTACTAGACAACGGATAAACTTACTTATATACTTATAGATAAACATCCAAGACTCGAAAGCAAACATTCGTATTCATCATACAAACATCTGCCCCGACCGGGGATCGAACCCGGGACCTTAAGCTTCACAGGTTCTCTAACCGCTGGGCTATCCGGCCGCCATATATTGTATTTCATGTCCGTGTGGTATCGGATTTAGAATAACACCTCTCCATTTCTTCCGTGGATGTCGTAAGAGGCGACTAAGGAAATAGGTTAAGGTATATTTTAGGCGACAGGCTAGCAACCTGTCACTATTATTCCCGCTAACTCAAAACCTACAAAAATATGCTAGAAGTGGCCACGCAGCGTGACATAGTCATAGTTTTGTCTATGTAGCGTTTTGTGTGCTCTGCCTACCCCTTTGGGAAAACAGGCGTGATGTATGTATTTCAAGTTATTTTGTAGCATGTAGGGCATAAAATTATTTATTGTTTAAGGCTAAGTTGATCTAAAAATCTAAATCGACAAAAAATGTCCGTGTCGTTGTCGTGTCTAATTCAATTATTAACAGAAATTTGACACAGTTAATTGTGTTTATTCCATAAATGTCTTTCTTTCGTTCTGTCCATATTATACATCTTTTATCTAACTTAAAACTCAAGGATTTTCATTCTCTCTTTTGTGAATACAGGCTAGATATTATACCTGCGTATGTATTTCATGAAATACCTAAACCGCTAGGACAAAAAATAATTTTAGTAAAATTGCGATGCTGCTCTACGAATTCTGTTTAAAAAATAATTTGACAAGGCATAAAGCCGTCGGCCGCGGCATGATATCACAATAAGCTGTAAACAGAGACAATAACAAATCTTTGTTTACGAGGTAGGTACTTTTTTATGTAAACAAACAAACTAGGTACTGTTTCCAATGTAAACAAAATATGAATAAAAGTATTTTGCACTACATGCCTATCCGTACCAATATATAAATGTGAAAGTGTGTTTGTTTGTTTGTTTGTTTGTTTGTTTGTTTGTTTGTTTGTTTGTTTGTCCGTCTTTCACGGCCAAACGGAGCGATGGATTGACGTGATTTTTTAGGTAGAGATAGTTTAGGGCACGGAGAATGACATAGGCTACTTTTTATCCCGGAAAAAATTGATGTTCCCGAGGGAAAACAAAAATATAGTTTGCTTGATAGATCGATATCGATCGATGATAGATCGATATCAATCAATAACCGATCGATAGATGATAGATCGATGGCGCCGTGTGTCGTTTGAAACGAGAAGTTTTCTTATAGTTGTGCTTTATACCGCAATATAACCGAGTTCCACGCGGGCGGAAAGCTAGTAGTTACATATGTAGGTACAATAGTCAATCAATCAAAGATCCGTGTGGTGTCAGATTTAGAATATCACCTCATCATTTTTTCCGTGGATGTCGTAAGAGGCGACTAAGGAAATAGGTCAAGGTACATTTTAGGCAACAAGGCAACCTGCCACTACACCTCCTAAATTAAAATCTAAAACAATACTAAAACTCGTAATTTTGTCAATGTAGCGTTTCGCCTACTCTGCCAACCCCAATTGCAGCTCTATCGGAAATTCCTCTACCTAAAATCAATAACGTAAGATTTTATTCGTTCAAATACGGCTCCCTACTCATCTACCAACTTAACTGCCTACCCACCTACCTATTGTTGTCGAGCTCTAGCTAATAACCAGCCGCTATAATAACGCAGTCGAGCTATCTCATTATGTGACGTACATACTGAATCACGGACAGCGCCGGCTGTGGAGACTACACATTTATTTATTTTATTAATTAACCCTTAACCACCTACATGCGGTCTCACAGACAATAGATTATTCAAAATTGTCAATAACTAAACGCGAGTACGTCGCACACGCGTCCGTGTCCTTTGTACCTTTGCCGGCCCCTCCCGCAGTACCGGCCGTGCCATCGACTCGTTCAGACGTATGCTCAGTTTGATTTGGTGAGTTAATTAATTTTATTTCATCATCATCATCACTTACACAGTTACACACATTACAGGAATTGACCTAATGCGATAGTAAGGAATATATCAACAAACAAATAATAATATTACAGACACATACACATACAATCACGCCTATGTTCTCAAATAGGGTAGGCAGAACACACGAAACGTGAAATAGACATATATTTATTTATATTTATATTTATTTCACCAAAGCTAACCATGATTTTGACTATTTTACGCTTCGCAGCCACGTCTGTAAAACATGAACAGCCAGCAGACCTACATAGACAAAACCATGACTATTTCACGTTTCGTGGCCACTTCTAGAATATTTTTTAGGTTTTGACTCGGCATGTTTAGTAGAGTAGAGACAAGTTATACCCTGTCACGACTGCCACCAAAAATATACATTTCTTCCTTGCCTTCCTTAGTCGCTTACGATAGCTGCGGTAGAAAGGGAAATCTATTTTTCTAATCCTGAAGAAACCTGAAGTAAACAGTAGAATTAATAATGAATGTTATTAGAAAGTCGTCTCCACTCGTCCCCTGGGCCCCAGGCACGCGAGTACCCTCATAACGCCGCCAATAAACCTCGCCTTTGTCGCCGGCAATTTGTCATCCATTGTGGCCGCCACGCGCCGAAAAACAATTAAACGCGTCTATGCAACATTTTGAATTTGGAGCGATTGTTTTTTTCATTTCAATTCGCGTGAACGTGCCAGTATCGTTTTAGATATTTGTTTGTTTTTGTTTCTTTTCTTGAGTCGTTTACTGTCGTGTGTTTTGATGTTTATCTGTGGATTATTTACTTTTTAATTGATGCAAAAATGGGCGCTAAATGTTTGTTTGTGGCAAAGCAAGTGTTGAAGATTGGGTCGATTATGATGAGTTTTTTTAATAATGAAAGCGAATTTCCTTGTGATTGTTTTTAGGATTGAATTATATTTATTAGAACAATCGACGAGTAATGATCCCTGGGACACTGACAATAATAATCACGATACAACCTTGTAGCGGCGTCACCGTTACATTGA
>BHDV01015266.1:107907-125067 GCA_005406045.1 Adoxophyes honmai
AATTATCTTTAGAGCAATTTAGACCGTTTTAGATAGTTCTTTACTGAAGGCCGCGTAATATGTACATTTGAAAATATTCACCCATACGACGATACGATGACCTCTGGTTGATAGCCTTAGAGGACCTGTGTATTGTCATATCAAGTTTTTTTTAACCCAGCTGTTTAACTGTCAACAGACTGAGGAAAACACTTTGCGTGAATCCGAGGAACTTTTTAATATTTTATTCGTACACAGATTATGGTATGGTAACTATATGGTACAATAATATGCATGCAGCCAAGTTTGGCACCAAATAACAAATAGCACCTCCCCCTTTCTTCACGTGGGTGTCGTAAGAGTCGACTCTGGGAAAGGGTTAGTGTATTGTGGGCGATGAGCTAGCAACCTGTCACTACAATATCACGTTGAACCATCTGGTAACCCTGAAATTGCTAAACGTGACACTGGATTTTCGGATTCATGTGCTCTGCCTAACCCTCTTGGAAATACAGACGTGAGAATATGTATATGTGTAGCCAAGTTTGGCTGGTTTTTAGTAACCAAGAAATGGTCAATACATACCATCACGCCTGTGTTCCCCAGCACACGAAACGAGACACAAACAAAACCATGATTATGAATGACTATTTCACGCTACGCAGCCACGTCTAGCATAATTTTAGGTTCGAAACTAGAGTGAAGAGGTGGTATAATAGGGACCGATTGCTAGCCGCGATTGTTGTTCCTGCTCGACATGTAGTATCACACACAATACTACAGAGTATATTTACAAAGGAACTATTTTGTTATCAGCACCTAATGGAAATACGGAGTTGGAGTTGGGGTCTCTGCTTCAAGCGCCGGAGACAGCACAGCCATCCCGCTCACTCGAGCACACCAGGTAACAAGCCACTGTCAGCCGGCTTAGCCCAGCAAGGTGCAAGTAAAGATACGCCCGACATAGTCTATATTTGTCACTGTCTAATTAGACGCGTTAGAAAATGACGGGTACACTATCCCGCGCGTGACGCGACTAGGACGTGTTGACGTGCTAAGCTTACAGGAGGAGAAGACAATAGGACAAGGCATTTGAATTTGTCCGCCCAACACTTCGGGCTGCCAAGCTGTCGGCGCGCGGTGGCAGCGCTTTCACGATTTTTCATCAAGTAGAATAAATTGTGGCAATCTATTGGCTAGCCTTGCATAACGACATCCAAGGATGAGATGGTAAGCCGGCTTAGATGTGTGTGAGATAGATTTTATACCTGTCATTGTCTTACGAGTCTCGTCAGTAAATGAAAGGTTAGTTTATCCCGCGCGTGTTGTCCTAAGCCTACAGTTGTTGTGTTTTTGATGTAAACTGCCTTACATAAAGTATTTTTTTTAGATTTTCAATAGAACGAGAGAAAAGGCACCTCGAAAAGGAGAGAGCAGATCAAAATGGCGCGTCTGTCGCTGGTTCCGAGCTCGAAGGAGATAACCAAGAGGAATGCCCAGATTTGCAGGTGAGCCACGCCATAGAGGGCATCCAACATACATACACATTCCCTATACAGCCATTTCTAGTATATTTTTAGGTTTCAAATTAATACTTAAATATAATAGTGACAGGATGTTAAGGGATGCTATTGTGTCGCCTAAAGCATACCTAAACCAATTTAACCTTGGTGGCCTCATACGGCATCCACGGTAGAAATGAAGAGGTATTATTTTAAACCCCCACGGCATATTACTTACGCCGTTTTACTTGACGTAGGAACAAAAATCATTCCGCGGAAAGTGCGAGAGGCCGTTGAAATCAGTCGGCATAGGTACGAATACGAAACAAAACACATCGAGCTAATGTCGATATAAAGACTTAAGCGTTTCCGTTTCAATAAACTTCGCGGTAGTTTTATGTGTAGATTCAATACATACGCATACATAACCGTCACGCCCTATTCCCTGCGGGGCAGGCGGAGATAAATAGACATATAAATAAATAAGAGATAAATAAATACAGATTCAATAAATCGCTAAAATGTTTTTTTTATACTTTTTCAGTCGGACGTTGAAGAAGCAATGGATAATGGAGACATGGACAAGTTAAAAACAGCTTTGAAGGTTGCCGATTGTTCCAACGGCCGCTGTTATGACTTGCAACTCGACAAAGCTCTTACAAGCGCTATATTGAAGGGAAATCTGCCAGCTGTCAAGGTCCTGCTAAACATGGGAGCCAACCCATATAACAAGTCTGTTAAAGGGGAATCCGTGCTTCATATGGCCGTGCATCACCCAAGAGTTTTAAAGTATTTGCTGGACAATATTGAGAACAAAATCGACGACTTCGACGATGCGGGTTTGACTCCATTGCACATGGCTGTCGGCGCCAACAATCCCGAATCGGTTAGACTACTTTTAGAAAAATTCAAAAATCCACGTGTAAAATCTCGGCCACGAACAAACGCAGCTTCTCCTGGATCGGGTGGGAATTTTAACAATCAGCTAAAAAAGCGTGAGTTAAAGGGATATACTCCGCTACATTATGCTGCTTACAAAGCAAGCTATGAAGCTGCTGTGGTTTTATTAGAAGACAAAGAAGTAATAGATGGTCTAAAAATAATAGAGGAGGTGAACGATCAAGGGGACACTCCGCTGCACACAGCGGCTAGAAGGAATAACAGGAGGGTGGCTGCATTATTGCTGCAAAATGGAGCCGTGCTGTCCACTGAAAACAAGAAGGAAGTGACTGTCATTGAAATGATTTCAGACAACTTTTACGATTCTGCAAATTTCTTCAACCAAGTCTTCGATAATTGTGTTTGTAAAAAGCCGTCGAAGAACAATGATTTGGATGCTTTTGAGATAAACGTCGACTTCAGAGTGCTGACGAATGCAAATGGCAAACACAATATGAGTCACATGAATGTTTTGGAGAAATTTGTGGAGTGTGGGCAGAGCAAAGCTCTGATACATCCTTTGGTAGAAAGCCTTTTGTACTTGAAGTGGATACAGTTTTTGCCGCTATTTTATGCCATGATCTCAGTGTACGGGATATTCCTCGCTTCGGTTAATATTTTCTTTATTTGTGTTTTAAAGAAATTAGATAATAATAAAATAAATTCTAAAATCATTACCCAACAACTCTTCCATAAAGGAATGTTTATAAATAGACCAAGAGCAAACTCCTTTAGCGGAACAACTAATCCAAACACAATGATCGATGACAAGACAGAAGGAGAGTCTGAAGATCAGCAGTTCACAAAAGTGCACTATGGCAAAAGATTAAGATCTAGTCCAGACCCAGTAATCCGAACTCAAAAGCAAACAAGATTAAATTACTGGCTCGCTACACCAGGAGTACCAACATCCAATAGGTTCATAGTACTCGACGAAGCAGAGCAGGCAGACAAACCTGAAATACTAGCACCGAAACCAGCAAGACCCCCTCCTTTGTTTGTCGACGGCGTCAGTAATATCCAACCACTAATGAAATTATTAGAAGAAGTAGCACAAGGAGAGTACGAGATCAAGGTATTACGAGGCAACAGAGTTAAAATACAATCGAAATCCGCCGACTCTTACTCCACTATTCGCAAGGAATTGAAGGCAAAAGACACAGAATTTTACAGCTATCAGCCAAAGCAAGACCGCAGCTTTAGAGTGGTGCTAAAAAATGTGCACCCATCTACAGACAAAGAGGAAATAAAAATAGCCATTGAGGAATTGGACCACAAAGTAATAAATGTCTGGAACATCAGAAACTCAAGAACAAAGCAAGCATTACCAATGTGGAACATTGAACTAGAATCTCGGGAAAACAATAAAGATATATATAGCGTGAAATACCTATTACACTGTCGAATAACTTTTGAAGTACCCAGACCGAAACGAGTAATCCCACAATGCACCAATTGCCAAGATTATAACCATACACAAAAGTTCTGCAATAGAAAGCCCAGATGCGTCAAATGTGCAGGCCCGCATCACACTACAGCGTGCCCACGGAAAGAAAGATCTAATGAGGTTAAATGTATCCTCTGCGAGGGAAATCACCCAGCTAACTATAAGGGCTGCAAGGTCTACAGAGAACTCCTGAAAGTCCGATACCCTTCTCCAGCAAGCAAACCCAGAAGACACCCTGTACATGCAAGTGATGGACAAGAACCTACAAATACAACAACAAATGATAGAAAATCTTATGCACAAGTAACGAGAGAACAACCTATTACACAAACAACTAGTGATGAAAATGTACATCAAAAAACCAATGAACTTAAAGCCATTGGGGAAACACTCGCTGCCTTGATGAATCAGATGATTATTATGACCCAAACGTTGACCGATTTAATTCCCAAAATATTATCACATTCACAACCTTAAAAATTGGCGTATGGAATGCTAATGGCTTGTCAAACCACTCAGAAGAGTTAAAAATATTTGTTAAAATTCATCACATAGATGTTTTATTAATCTCAGAAACCCACTTCACATCCAAAAGTTACTTTAAAATACCAGGATACAATATGTACCACACCAACCACCCAGATGACAAAGCTCACGGAGGGTCGGCCGTTCTTATAAGGTCAAACATCAAGCACCATATAATACAAAATTACTGCAAAAATTACATCCAAGCAACGAACGTCGTGGTTACTGATTGGATTAGCGATATTACAATGTCCGCCCTCTACTGTCCACCCAGATTTAATATCAAGGAAGCGGAGTTCGGCGATTATTTCCAATCTCTTGGAAACAGGTTTATCGCAGGAGGTGACTATAATGCGAAACATACATTCTGGGGTTCCAGGCTTGTTCTACCCAGAGGGCGAGAACTCCTTAAATGCATCCAAAAAAGAAATATGAACGTGATATCATCTGGACAACCAACATACTGGCCAACAGACAAGAGAAAAATCCCAGATATCATCGATTTCTGTGTCAGTAAAGGTATCGCAAAGAACAACATATCGTGTAAGAGTTGTTGGGACTTATCCTCAGACCACTCGCCAATCATCGTAGAACTACACACTACCGCCAAAGTTAACACCAAACGATGCGTTCTACATAACAAAAGAACTAACTGGCCACTATTTCGAGAGCTCGTAGATAAAGCATTCCAAGAACCTTTTAGTCTAAAATCTGAAGACGAAATTGCAAAAGCGGTCTTACACTTTAATGAAAGTATACAGCGTGCAGCCTGGTCCGCAACTCCGGTACTACCGCCCCGTGAAATGGATAACTATGTGGCGAAACACATATTAGATTTAATAAACCAAAAAAGGAAAATACGCAAACGTTGGAATAAGACCAGAGACCCTGTAGTGAAAAAACAATTTAACCACGTAACCAGACAGCTTAAAAATGCTCTAGACAAAGATCGTAATGACGGAATTAGTGATTATCTCACTAATTTGGATGCCACTGCTTCCACAGACTATTCCTTATGGAAAGCTACCAGAAAACTAAAACGGCCCGTTAGTGTTTTGCCACCTCTCAGAACATCTGACGGTGCATGGGCACGAACTGACGAAGAGAAAGCTGAAACTTTTTCAAAACACCTCTCAAGCGTCTTTACTCCTCATCCAGTTAACGGCTCTCCAGTAGACGCAGCAGAAATTACCAACTATTTAAATGCTCCTGAAAATACAGCGAAGGAAGAGGAAATGCCATTTAAATTTACAAAATCAGAAGTTATCAGAATTATAAAAAAATCGGACCCGAAAAAGGCACCTGGATACGACCTTATTACGAACCGTTTATTACAGGAACTACCTGAATCTGGCATAACATTTCTTACGTCACTATTTAACGCTATAACTAGACTGCAATTCTTTCCCTTGGAGTGGAAGGTTGCACAGATTATAATGCTACTGAAACCAGATAAGCAACCAGAAGAAGCAAAATCGTATAGACCCATAAGCCTGCTCCCCATTCCATCCAAGATATATGAATCTCTTCTGCTGCAACGGATCTTACCGATAGTTAAAGAAAAAGGATTAATTCCAGACCATCAGTTTGGGTTCCGCACTAGGCACGCCACTGTCGACCAAGTTCACAGACTAACAAAAACTATCATGGAATCAATGGAGGCCAAATCTTACTGTGCCAGTGCGTTCCTGGACATATCCCAAGCGTTCGATCGCGTGTGGCATGAGGGCTTGTTTTTCAAATTAAAAAACGCTCTACCTGATGGCCTTTACGGAATACTAAAATCATTTCTACAACAGCGCCAATTCATAGTACAAACTGGGGAAGCACTCTCTGGCCTATGCCCCATAAAAGCTGGAGTTCCACAGGGCAGCGTACTGGGCCCCATACTTTACTTGCTGTTCACTGCAGATCTACCGACATCCGAATCCTTAACTACTGGGACCTTTGCCGACGATACCGCTATACTAGCAGTACATAACGACCCAAATATAGCCTCACACATTCTCCAAAAAGGACTAAACGATATATCTCATTGGCTTCAAAAGTGGCGAATAAAAGCAAATGAAACCAAATCAGTCAATGTAACGTTTACATTAAAAAGAGGATCTTGTCCTCCAGTCACACTAAACAACATTGAAGTTCCACAAGCAGATCATGTGAAATATCTTGGCTTACACCTGGACAAAAGACTTACCTGGCAGAAACATATTTTCACAAAAAGAAAGCAACTTGGTATACAAATACGTAAACTTTATTGGCTCATTGGGCGAAAGTCTCAATTATCACTAGAGAATAAAATACTCCTGTACAAATCAATATTAAAGCCCGTCTGGACATACGGGATCCAATTGTGGGGTACCGCATCTCATTCAAACATCGAAATCCTACAAAGGTTTCAAAATAAAGTTCTTCGTATAATAACCGACGCACCTTGGTTTGTGCCCAACGAACTACTACATAGCGACTTAAAAATACCAACTGTAAAACAGGAAATTTTACGCCACACTAGGTCCTATAAAGAACGCATCGATCAACACCCGAATACTCTGGCTCAACCATTGATGGAAAACCACAGCCAGACACGACGTTTAAAACGTAAAATACCTCAAGACTTGATCCAAACACAGTAAAATAACTACTGTCTGAACAATGAGGATGTGACACAGGTCACATACCGATCTCGCCAGCAATAGCATCAACCAAAATACTGCTGAATGTCCCACGAAGGAGACAGATTGTAGTAAATAATAATAATAATAAAAAAAAAAAAAAAATTGTGTTTTTCGTAAAGAAGACTTAGTGCTCAATGGGGGCACATTGGACACTATGAACGTCAGCACTACCTTTGCCGCTGCGCGGAGTGGCGCTGACGCATCAGATTCTGGGCTGCATGGTGGAGCATACTGGATGTTGATTGCAGCGATATATATATCGGGATCTATACTACTTCTTCAGGTAAGAATATATAAATTAAATTAAAAGTAAATATACTTATAGTTACTATACCTTACTTAATAAAGTAAATACATTAAGGTATAATTTCCGCCTAATTTTGGCTGCTTAAATTTCTTTCTAATTGTGTACAAACTTTCTTTCGCGCAAAAATTGCTGGATGGTTTTTAATGAAACTACGAACGGATAAACTCACGTCTTTATAAAACGATTAGCTTGACATATTTCAGGTCGTCTCGCAAAACAAGAAATAGTCATAACTTCGACTACGAGACGTTTTGTGTGTTCTAATACAGATGTGATGTAATTTTTTTCAATCACTTTACTGTTTTCTCACCGATTTCAGGAAATCCTTTTCATAAGTTGGAAATGGCGTCGGTACTTCTGTAGCTTGGAGTCGTGGGTGAAGCTGGGTGCGTTGGCGCTGTGCGCGTGCGCGCCGTGGCTCGCGCGCGCGCCGGGCGCCTGGCCGCGCCACGTGGCCTGCGCCGAGCTGCTGCTGGCCTGGCTCCAGGCCATGATGCTGGTCTCACGCTTCCCGCGCTACGGCTTCTATGTCCTCATGTTTGGAAAAGTCGCGGTTGAAATGCTTAAGGTATATACGCCACCAGTACCACAAAACAGGTTCTACGTACAAAAGGTACCGAAGGTACAAAGGCGTAAAAATATTTCTGTCACTTTCTACTGTCTCGCTATAAACTGCGCAGTTAACCTCCTCTGCCATTCTGCCAATAGCAGAAGCTTACGGTAATCTTCAATCTTTTTCATGATGCGATCCTCCTATAGGTAGTAAAATAATTCGCGACCTGCTTTCTTGCTGTTGATTTGATTCAAGATTTTTAGACTTTATGATTTCAATATTTTAATTACCAAACTTTGAAATCCTTCGCGATCCTCTTGCAGAATTATTTCAAAATAAAATAGAACCTCACCTCGTTTTTAATTACTAACTCAATCATAATGAAAAATACGGATAACATGCTTATTAAATCGAGTTTAGAGCGACACGTATCGTACCAGTCCATAGCCCTTCATTTAGGCTGCTGCCAAACGCCAAACTCGCACTATGCCACTGCATTGGGCTAGTTGAAGGACTACAGAGTAGCCTAAAGCATGTCAATCTATATTTCATTAAGAACGTATATTTGCCAGATTCTCATGACGGCCGTGTTCCTGATAATCGGCTTCGCCTTCTGCTTCATGATCCAGTACCGATCAGCGCCGCCCTTCGACGGCCCCTTCTCCGCCTTCGTCAAGACCTTGGTCATGATGTCCTCAGAGTTCGACTACGAAGCCCTCTTCGGCGAAAACCACGCAGACCAGCTCGGAGACACCGCGACCTTCGTCCGGATCCTCTTCATCGCCTTCGTGATCTTCGTGGCGATTGTGCTCATGAATTTCATGATAGGTTTAGCTGTGAGTGACATCAACGAGCTGAATAAAACGGGGAACATCAGCCGGTTGGAGAAGCAAGTAGAACTTCTGAGTACTCTAGACTCTTTGGTGTATGAAGGAGTACTTTCTGAATGGTTCACGAACAACTTTAGCGGGAAACGACACCCATTAAGTATGTCTACTAAGACAAGACATCAATCGCCTTGGGAAGTCACTTATGCCACTTCAAAGAATAGACTAAGTAAGACGTTACATGTTAAAATCCGTTCATCAACATTGTACAACGCGATTGTGGAAACGGCTATCAAGAATTGGGAACGGGTGAACAAGCAGAGTGGGAACATAGATAGCTTCTGTACGAAGAAGATAGATGCTTTGTATGAAGCTATTGTGGATAGGCCGGTTTCGGTAAACGAGAGAGATAAAAAGAACTTGGCTTGGCTGTGTGAAGTGATGCAGAATAAAGAGATACAGACATTAGTCCGGGCGATTGTGGCGCGTGAAAATAATGAAAATGCGCGCTCTGTTGAGGATTCGGAATCGAAAAATTGATGTTTTTACTGAAACAGATGGTACCTGGAATACCAGTGCGATGCCAGGATAGAATAACACCTATCCATCTATTTCTTCAGTGTATTTCGTAAAAGGCGATTAAGGACACAGCTTAGCTTAACCTATATTCTTAGTTGCCTGTTAAGCCATCCACGGAAGAAATGAGGTGTTATTATAATCAAGTACATAGTTGTGACGAGGTCTTACCCGAGCTTAACCTTTTTTCCTTTTTGGCCACTATTCTAAATTTCTTTTTATTAAAAAACATTTCTAAAATATCATTTCTAAATTTTAAATTCAAAAATCTTTACGTGTTTGGAACCCTTTTGGCTTGACGCATTCAATATCCTGTCTTCAAAGAGACAACTTGTGCACGTTACGCCACAAACCTGTGTATTTTTCCCTGCAAAAACAGTTAATCAGTTACCTTCATCAGCTACCTTCACCAGTTTTCAGTTATCAGTTATATATTAAGAACGTTTCCTTGTGTTACTCTACCCAGTTTCAGTGATTTGTTGTGCTGTGGATAAGTCATCTTTTAGTTGTATTCATTCATATCACCGAGGCACAATCGTAAGTTTATTTATATTCTATAGTTTTCTATTTATAAAGCGTAGGTTACTCCCATAAATTTCGTTATTAAGCATTTTGTAATTTTGTTCAAGGTGCCTCCAATTTTAAATAAAAATAGTGTCCATCATCACCTGGCTTTCAATTAATTCACCACGTGACAGAGTGAGGAGTATCGTACTATCTAGTTTTTCTTTCAGGTTACGAAATGGAACTATACTCGTATAAGATCATAAAAGATAACGAATTAACATTTCTGTATTTCGTGTTTTTTATAGAATAAAGTTTTTTTTAGGTATATTATTCAAATTGTTGTTTTAAGTCCCCCGTGTCGTGCCGGGTTAGAATAGCACCTCCCCCTTTCTTCCCGTGGGTGTCGTAAGAGTCGACCCTGGGAAAGGGTTAGTGTATTGTGGGCGATGGGCTAGCAACCTGTCACTGCAATATCACGTTTAATTATCTGATTACCCTGAAATGGCTAAACGTGGCACTGGATTTTTGAGTTCATGTGCTCTGCCTACCCCTCTTGGGAATACAGGCGTGAGAATATGTGTATGTATGTATGTGTTTTAAGTCTTATGCATAGAACAAAAAAGATTGTATCTATTTAATCACTTCTTTTTATATTATCTATTCTACATACATACCTATACACACAATCACGCCTGTATTTCCAAAAGGGGTATCTAGATCACACAAAACGCTGCATAGACAAATCCATGACTATTTCACGTCCCTTAGCAACAGTAAACATATTTTTACGGGTGGAATAACTTACATATTCATACTTCACTGATGCGGCATGCGGCATGCGGCACGACGCGGCACGGCGGCACAGAGCTCACCTTTACAACAGGCGCCGCGGCACGCCGCTTTATTGAACATTTTTATTAATACCGCGTACACACGGGCAGCTAGATCAGCCAACTTGCTCTAACTTCTGCTAATACTCGTTCATCGTGTGGTTTACTTAACAGTTTAGAGGGTTCTTAATCAGATAGAGCTATTCCTTCTAAAGTCTTGAATCTGCTGAGAGCTACGTATACCTACTTGACCTTTAGTAAATATGTACTTAAACAGAAGTTTGCTTTCAGGATAGCTAATTTGAAGTCGGTTTTTTTTGTTTAAAATTATTTGCGATTCTAGAATAGTGATGTTGTCTTTACTGTCGAAAGTCAACGATAAATTAATTAATTTAATATTGATTTTTGTAGGTAAGTTTTCCCACAAAATAATCTAATAGTTAGGTAAACATTGAAATTTTATTGATTACGATGGTCAAATAGTTTTCTTGGGCAAACATTTGCACTTGTATTTAATACTTCCGAAATCAGCAGCGCTATTGTCTAACGCATTATAAAATCTACATAGTTTTTAATTTGATAGTTGGAACCAAAAATCTGAACTGATACTAAAACTGTCAAATTAAACACGATGTAGATATTTCATGCGTTAGACAATAGCCACCAAAAGTCACCGGTATCGCTCGAAGAATCGCCAAACTTAAGTGGCAGTGGGCAGGGCACATAGCTCGTAGAACTAACGGCCGTTGGGGCGGAAAGGTTCTAGAGTGGCGTCCACGTACCGGCAGACGCAGCGTGGGTAGGCCCCCCGCAAGGTGGACCGATGGCTTGGTGCAAGTCGCGGGAAGCCGCTGGCTGGATGTGGGCCAGCGCAGTACCGGTCATTGTGGAGATGCTTGGGGGAGGCCTATGTCCAGCAGTGGACGTCTGTCGGCTGATAATGATGATGATGATGAGACTATAGCGCTGCAGATCATTGTCCAACAGCGATTTCGGAATTGACGATCTAGACGCAAGCCGAGCATGTTGGCGAGCAAGCTGGCCGGCGCGCGCGCCTGTGTGTCCGCCATAATGCGCACATCAAAGGCCACTTTATGAAATTATTCCGCGTTTGAAGCCGAACTCGACGATAACTATTTTGCAAATTAAACTCTCCGCATATTTTTGGGCAATATTGTTGTTATGAATAAAATTGTTGTATCGGAAACGATATTAAAGTTAATTGAGTTGTAAGCCCTTATATTACATATAGACATCACGCATGTGTGCAAATTTATACAAAGAGTGAAAACGGGACCCTATTACTGAGACTTCACTGTCTTTCTGTCTGTCCGTCTGTAATCAGGCTGTCAAGAACTGTAAAAGCTAGGCAATTGAAATTTTCAGAAATAATGTAAGTACCTATTTCTGTTGCTGCTACAACACACGCATAATGAAATCAAAATAATAATAATAACTGAGGGGGCTCCCATAGAAAAAACCCTGTTTTTTTGCTGTTTTTAGTGCGGCACCCTTCCTGCGCGAGTCCGACTCGCGTTTGGCTGGTTTTTTTAATACTTAGCTAATAAAGTATCCCAATGTGGAGCAATTTTATCCTAACCTTTTTTTCCACTCTTCTCTGTTTTTAGCTCAGAACTCGCCAGTGGTTTATCACGAAAGGAACAATTAAATAGGTAGGTACCTACCACACGTTTAACTTATACGTCATCGAGCGAAATAGTTTCAATATTTATTAATTTATGAAAATAAAAGGTAGCAAATTAAATTAAAAAATATTTAATATATTGACGTTTCTGTACAAAAAGTAATATACTTACTTAATATAAAAAAGGTAACTTTTACAACATCCCGAAATTACTCAGTCAACAGGGACTTTACATTCTTTAAAAAATATAGTCATCGAAATGATGTAATTTTTCTTAAAAATATTATTAAAAATCAACTTACTTAAACGTTACAATAAAAAAAGTTTGAACGCAAATGAACACAACATTGTTTTAGTTCTGGAATTAAGTACCAAGTTTTCAAAGGCGCAGTAAAGGTCTACTGGAACAAGTTGAAAATCCGGTCTGTAGGGTCTTCCGGTGGAGGTCTGAAGTTGCGCATTAGTTGGTCGATCGGGTTAGGTTCAGGTCTGCCACGGGCCGCGCGCCGGCGCGGGCGCCGCGTCCTCCGCTCCAACGCCGTCCAGCCCCGACCTAACTTCAAGCTCCTTAAAATATCCATGGACATTGCCGATAAGTTTTTAATTTGTAAATTCATGAGCGCATGGTACTGTCTCAATTGCTTTATGTCCTGCGTCGTTTTAGAAGACTCTTTGACCAACGAGTGTAAATGTTGCTTAAGTACTATCGAATCGAAGACATTCACTTTTCGGTCCAGAAGGTCGATGCCCTCGCCTCTCCGGCTCACTCCAGCCGACTTCTCGCTGGTTGCGCTATACAACACATTAGTTTGACTCCTGTAGGGTCTATCCGTGCCGTCTTTCCGGGCCTGTTGATCAGCTAGGTCCACCTTGCTGGGAGTTTCCACTATGGCGGTATACAGCTTAGAAGACCGGATCTGAATATCATACTTGTCACTCAATAAAGTTGAAGGTGGTATCCTCAGATTCACGCGCCAAGTCGACTGGTTACCTCGCTGAGTGAACATTGAATCATGATACCGTTTGTCACCAAATAGTTTTAAGAACCACTTGGAAAGGAACCCGTCGTAAGCGAGAGACTCGAAGGTGCTGAGCAGTTCCACCTGCTTCTCCAGCCGTCTGATGTTGCCAGTCACGTTCAGCTCGTTGATGTCGGTGACGGCCACACCAATCATGAAGTTCATCAGGACGATAGCCACGAAGATCACGAACAGGACGAACAGAATGCGAACGAATACCTCCGAGTCTCGGAGTTGGTCTGCGTGGTCTTCGCCGAAGAGGTCTTCGTAGTCGAACTCTGAGGACATCATGACCAGAGTCTTGACGAAGGCGGAGAAGGGGCCGTCGAAGGGGGCCACCGACCGGTACTGGATCATGAAGCAGAGGGCGAACCCGATCACCAGGAATATTGAAGTCACGAGTACCTGGAGAAAAATGTTTGCCTAAGATACATACATACATACATACATACATATTCTCACGCCTGTATTCCCAAGAGGGGTAGGCAGAGCACATGAATTGAAAAATCCAGTGCCACGTTTAGCAATTATAGGGTAACCAGATGGTTAAACGTGATATTGCAGTGATAGGTTGCTAGCCCATCGCCCACAATACACTAACCCTTTCCCAGAGTCGACTCTTACGACACCCACGGGCAGAAAGGGGGTAGAACTATTCTAACCCGGCACCACACGGGAATATAGTTTTATATTATATTGCGTAAGATACCTGAGGGTAATTGGCCACAAGAATGCAGTCTTCACCTTACACCACATCTTCGCTTTCCATCATACGCATAAACGCCACGCTTGTATTCGTAAATGGGGTAGGCAGAGCACACTAAACGTTATAGAGTTACATTCGTCGTCACTATCACAATTTTAGATTTAAAGATACATGAAAGCTTAGTTAAAGCGAGTAAACTTCCCTTAGTTGCCTTTTACGACAGAACAAATGGATAGGTGCTCTACCCCAACACCATACAACAAAATATTCTCCAACTGCGTCTCGCGTGCTTTGTCTGGTACCTTTAGTACGTTGGCAGCGACTTTCGCAAACATGAGTACGTAGTATCCCCAGCGTGGGAAGCGTGAGACCAGCAGCATGGCTTGGAGCCAGGCCAGCAGCAGCGCGGCGCAGGCCACGTGACGCGGCCAGGCGCCCGGCACGCGCGCGAGCCACGGCGCGCACGCGCACAGACCCAGCGCGCCGAGCTTTACGCAAGACTCCACGCTCCAGAAGTAGCTACACCCTTTCCAAAAGAAGAACATCGATTCCTGGAAGAAAGAAAGAAAAAAGCGTTTATTGGTAGAAGAACCAAAGTCACCGATATCGCTCGAAGAATCACCAAACTTAAGTGACAGTGGGCAGGGCACATAGCTCGTAGAACTGACGGCCGTTGGGGCGGAAAGGTTCTAGAGTGGCGTCCACATGCCGGCAGGCTCATAGACAAATGTATGTATGTATGTATGTAACTCTTTGCTGTACAAAATAAACATGACAAAAATCGCCAAGACAATCTAATCGCTTAATTTGCGCGTCATCATTGCAACAAAGTGATGCTATTAATACTGTCTTATCGTATTTGCTTTCGCGATATGGATGTACGATGATGACCAGACTAACCTGCATCAGCAATATCAGCAGAAACATGTATGTCAACACGACCAGTAGCCAGTAGAAGCCTCCGTACAATTCTTGGATCCCTGCAACTTCATCACCATCTAGGGAGCTGTTACTGTTGATATTTGCAGTTTCATTGCTTATGCCATCAAAATGAAAAACATAAATCATCAAACTATTAAAGGAGACAAGGAACAATCCGTAAATAGCAAGCAAAGTGAAAAACAGCGGCTGGAAATGTTTCCACTTTAAATACAAGAGGCTCTCAATCAGTGGATGTATCAGTGCCTTACTTTGGCCACATCTCACGAATTCCTCTAATGCTTTAATCTGACTCAGATCTACACCATCGGAAACAACTTTATAATCAGCATGAATACAATTATTACCAAGAAGATTTTGATTATAAATAAAGCCATCAAAGATGAGTTCGAGAAAATTGTCCGCTTTATAAAAAGTTGTAGATATTAATTCTAAAACAGTTGTTTGATTAGGTCCTGTAGTCTTTGTCGATAGGTTGGCGCCGTTAAGTAGCAGCAGTGCTACCATTTCCCTGTTATTGTGTTTCGCTGCCAGATGCAAGGGGGTGTCCCCTTTCGCTTTATCTTCTACCATTGCTTTATGCCCTGCACTCCCAGTCGCTCGTTCTAATATAACTTTAGCTAGTTCGTCTCCCCCTGACATTGCAGCTATATGAAGAGGGGTCATTTGATCAGGTTCAGATTTCACTCGCGGACTTTGGAATTTATCTAAAAGAAGTATTAGTGATTCTGTGGTCTTAAACCTAACGGCTTCGTGTTCTGGCGCGTATCCCTCGCTATTCAAGGAGTTCGTGACGTCAGTATTGTCCAGGAGATAGTTCATAATTTGAGGGTTACGAATGGCAACGTGGAGCGCCGTGTCGTTTTTATCTGATACTCGATGAGGGGATGCTCCATGAGATATTAAGAGTTTAACAGCTTCCATGTTTCCCAACCAGATGGCTGTATGCAGGGCTGAGTGTCCGAGAGCGTTCAGGCAGTCTACAACACCAGCGTTCTTGGCGACTAACAGGATTTGTGGCAACATCTCCATGTCAGAGTTCATGGCAACTTCTATCCCAGTGCGAGGTATCTGGAAGAAATATCAAAGCATATAGAAGTGTGGTGTCGGGTATAGAATAACACCTCTCCAATTCATCCGTGGATGTAGAGAGAGGCGACTAAGGAAATAGGTTTAGGTATGCTTTAGGCGTCAGGCTAGCAACTGGGTCCGCGTGGGAACTATTGTCCAAGCCCTACCGTACTGAGAGTAGGCCTGTGCCCTGCAGTGGGACATATTTAGGCTGAATTATATTAGTTAAAATGTGTGTCATCGGTATTGCAGGTATCGTTAAGATCCTTTGGTATAACAAGCCAGATCTAATCGCGTTATGTGACATCTAAGATCCAGCACAGACGACAGATTTTCTGTGCGATGGAGTCTGCGACGCACAAAAAGACAGCGTGGATTGTATGCATTGTATATAATTCCATAGGTTCTATTTTCACAGACTAAAAGGTCCGCCGCGGATAGTCTGTCGTCTGCCTAGCACGATATCAAGTTTCCACTTACCGCGTCGAGAAACGAGAAGTTCGGGATCTGATATCTGCGCATCGCCTTGTCGCAGTAGTGGTCCGGTGCAAGTTCTAACATGTCGAAGGGGCCCGGGCCGTGGGTGTCGACGCGGACGTCGGCGCAGAGGAGTGCTTGCACGCCGGCCCGCCATTGGTACAGGAGCGCTAGGTGCAATAGTGGCAAGCCGCTCGCGTCTCGCACGTCCGCGGCGCCCGGGACACTCAGCAGCACCTGCAACATCAGTGGTGTCATCACAGACTTATATCGAAGTAGATGACTCAAGTGCTTGTACTTCGCGTACCAAAAGGGAGAGCAATGCTCTTTCTTTGACCCGATTTCAATTAGAACATTTTTTATTGTTTCCTTCCTTTGCTAAACTATTTGAAACATAACATAACATAAACATAAAATCACGCCTTTATTCCCAAATGGGGTAGGCAGAGCACTCGAAACGTGAAATAGACATATCCATGATGACTATTTCATGCTTCGCAGCCACTTTTAGCATCATTTTGGGTTTTAAAACAGATGTAAGAGGTAGTCTTATAGTGACAGGTTGCTAGCCTGTCGCCTAAAGAATACCTAAACCCATTTCCTTAGTCGCCTCCTACGACATCCACGGAAGAAATG